>CM077241.1:8143496-8215996 GCA_039654775.1 Spinibarbus caldwelli | reverse complement strand
GACTATTATATGCAGGTAGAACTGAAACATGACAAGTAATGCAGTTTTTGTAAAACCATCAACTGTTAGTATGTTGACAGTCACTGTGCTATGATTGACTATATGTTTCTGCTGCATAGAAACAGGTTTGCTGTGTTTTGATAGAGTTAGTATATGTAGAAAAAGGTATTCAGCATTTTGAAATGTAGAGTTTATATTTAACAAAATGTTAAATATAAATATTTATTTAACAAAATGTGGTTTTGGCCAGAAAATTAACTATTTGGCTAATTGTGTGATGTAAGTGTGTTGCTGTGTTAAGAGTTTAGAAAAAGTTCTTTAAGTATTGGTAAACACTTGTTAGCAATTGAAAAAAAAAAACTGTAATTACATGAGATGTATTTAAAGTATCTTAATTCTTTTGTAGTCAAATTAAATTGAGATTAAACTGAACCTTTCGCTTCAAGTCCCCTGCGTCTCAAGTTTTTCTTCCAAGAAAAAGACCTCACTGCATACATCTTAACAATGCACTCAAATTTACACGTCTGCATTCAAAAGCTTCAATTTCAATAAGAACTCAAACATTTTTTCATCAAAAGACAAATTTATCTAGGCTATTCTAATTTTATAGCTCTATAATTCTTACTGTAGTGCGTCAACATTTTTCTCAGTCTTTCTTATTTGTCCTGAGGTTGACAGTAAAGTTGATACACAAATAAAACACAACTGAGAACTCCATTAAGTCTTCTGAGCAACAAAGTCTTGTTCTGCAGATCCCTTGTGGATGCTATAGACAAAATATTTTTACATATGGTTTAAATATAGACAACCATTGACTGTGACCCCTTATTCTGTCGGCAATATGTTCCTAATACTCTTTTTTGTGACATAGTGTATCATTTGTGAGAGGAATTGTCACCCCTCTGAACCTACACAGTAAACAGCACAATCGTCTACAGACTTCAGTATGGCAACACATTTCAAATACTCCAAACAATGTGTTTAATCAATGGAGGCGACAGTAAAGGCCACTGCTCATCTGATTGATACCGCAGTTCCTTGAGTCATGTTTGCCATGGTTTGGCCTTACATTTAGAGTGTCATCTATCAGAAGGTGTTTGTGTTAGCAACTGTTCTATTGCCTAATTGCTCGCACATGTGTGGGGCTGCTTAGATCGGGCATGTGTTGATAAATTAGATATCGTATATCGGTCGGAATAAGATGATGAATTGTGGGTGAAAGGGTGAAGCGAGACGCATGACTCAAATGTGACTTTGATTATAAAACCAATGCGCCTACAGATCACCCAATCACAAATACAATCAAAACATGCAGGTCTCATTATGATCAAAATAATGAATATTAGAGGCATCTGATTTGTGATTAGGATTGTATTGAAATGAAATGGAACGAAGCTAAAAAATCTAAATGTTGTTTTTTTCTGGTTGTACTGTGAGATTCTTCTTGTACAGGATGAAAACATACAACCAAGTACACAATCAGCGCTAAAGCAATAAACACAACCTTCGTAAGTAACCTACACTCTCTCAGAGGCCAGGCTAAAGTTTGACCTCTCTCTCTCTCTCTCTCTCACACACACACACACACACACACACCTTTCAGGTTAAGATGTCAGTGCGAAGAGAATGTTTCAGGACTCAGCCAGCACATCTGGTTCTGCACTAGGGCCTCAGCAGAGCGGCTTTAGTTGACAGACAGAGGGGCAGGCGGAGGTAAAGTGGGCCCTGGGTGGGGGTCGGGGAGGGGACGGCTACGGTTTGGCCAGGGGACATGACTCCAGTTGACACTTGAGTCAGATTTCTTAGTGAGAAGGACCTGTCCTCTAGGAATTGTCTTCCCACAGGAATACTCTACTGTTCCCATGCACCCTTTACTCTATAACCCCAGAAATCCCAGTGGAAAACAGAGTAAAAACAGTAGCTATGGTTTGAATTTTAAGATTGCATATTTAATTGTTGGTGTATTTGGTAAATTGAACATGGACATTTTTTTTTCTTTTTGCCGACATTTGCTAATGTTAAATAAGTGTATAATTTAAGTACTGTAACCGGTAACCTATTAATTCCATTTTTATTATTTATTTTATTTTATTTTATTTTATATTATATTTATGTTCATCTGTAAGTACTGTAACTAGTCTACACGTAATACATCTTTTTATTTTATTTCATTATATATATATATATATATATTTTTTTTTTTTTTGTCTTTAATGTCTATTATAGTTCACTTAGCCCAGTGCTGTGACAAATGCAATTAAATGTATTTTATTTTATTGTATTCATTTTTTTTTTTATCTAAAATGTAAGTACTGTAATTGGTCATCATTTAAAAAATATATATTTTATATTATTTTCATTTATTTTCATCTTTTAGATTTCTTACAGTTCACTTTTATAGCCCACTGTTGTGACAAATGAAATTATTTTATTTTATTTTATTTTATTTTATTTTACTTGTACTGTAACTTTTCACAATTTAATTTGACTTTTATTTTTAAATTACATTTTCTGTTCATCTGAAAGTACTGTAACTTATCACAATATAATTAAATTATCATTTAATTTTATTTTAATATATTTTCATCTTTTAGCTTAGAGTTTATTTAAACAGCCCAAATTGTAGCAAATTATTTTATTTTATTTTATTTTATTTTATTTTATTTTTTAGCTTTCTTACAGTTCAGTTAAATAGGCTAACATTTTGACAAATGCATATCAATTTTTCATTTATTTTATTTTATGCTCATCTGTAATTCTGTAACTGGTAACCATATAATTATTTCTTAAAGCTTTCTTAAGGAGCACAGCGCTGTGATAAATGCATTTTTTAAGTACATTCAAAGTACCCTCGAAAAAGAGGTCACAGTAATAATTACACAAGTAACAGAAAATTATGTTTAAAAACTCTTTAGATGAACTATAGTGTGTCACATTACGGTGCCTATAATTTTATGTAAACTAAAGCAACCCTCTACACGCAGTATTACTGCCTCACTCTTTTTACACACTTATTATAAAAACATCCAAATCATTTTTGTCAGATGGTTCTTGGCAAATCTAATGCTTATATATCAACCAGCATACAAATGCCATGCATCCATATTATGTTAGTTTAGATGAAAGCCTGTGGTGAGAATCTCACACGGATGAAAAATATTTTTGCCCTCTGTCTGCAACCAGATCTGACAAGGCCAGAGAAGAGAGGAAGTGCACACGGACCAGTCTCATCACATAAATCTCACATGCTGACCCCTAAAAAACGGGGGGAAAACTACAGAGAGAGATCTTTTATAGAACCTGCCATGACAAAACAGGCATTTTTTCAGACGGCATGGATCCTCTTCACTCTATTTTGTATGAATTTATCATTGCTCTTTTCATCTTTGGTTTTGGTCAAATTGGTTTATATCTCAAGAGTTTCCCCAGAAAACTAGTCAAGACATTTTTTAGAGAAATGAAAGATGAAAATGTTATAATGTGAAAAAATATATATATTAGTGACAGTGTCATCAAATGAAGAAGCTTAGACCAGCCTGTGGCTATGTGAAGTTATTTTAAACAAAACACTTCTGACTGTTTGCATAGAAGACCGAGACAGATATATGAGATAGCCTTTACATGTATTAATGATGTAAACAAGTTCTTCTGAAAGTGAGCGATAAAAAGAGCAAACTCTTCATATACACTGCAGATTTGTTTTTACAGTGATGAGTGGTTTTAAAATAACATTACAGAACCAAAGCCCTCTGAGAGGAATATTTTATAGCTCAGATTTTGCTCTTTTATAGTTCAGGAGGCTTAATTAATTTATTTGAAGCAGAAATTTTGTCTCAGATGTTTCTCCTAAAATTGCTCATAAAATCCTTATATAAATACATTATATAATAAAAAGACACAAATATCAACAAATAGAAAGAGCTGTTAAATTGGTAACTAAATTATTTAATGATGATAGATAGATAGATAGATAGATAGATAGATAGATAGATAGATAGATAGATAGATAGATAGATAGATAGATAGATGTGCTTTAGTATGTTTACATGTGCTTTAGTATGTTAGTCAACACACAATAAAATGTGTGTACTTCTTTAAAGCATAACAAAAGATTATTAGAACATCATTATTTAAAATGAACTTTAAAGTAAAATTTAATTTGACATTATTACAAAGTGCACTTTTTAACTTAAGTGCGTTAAGAAACACATTCATAAAAGTATGCAAGTGCACATTCAGTAC
Source organism: Spinibarbus caldwelli (assembly GCA_039654775.1). Taxonomy (NCBI): domain Eukaryota; kingdom Metazoa; phylum Chordata; class Actinopteri; order Cypriniformes; family Cyprinidae; genus Spinibarbus; species Spinibarbus caldwelli. The sequence continues at coordinate 8,211,754 of CM077241.1, read as the reverse complement.
AATTCAGTACAATTAAGCACTTTTTTATTTTATTTTTATTTATTTATTATTTTTTTAAACGTAGATAGGTTGGTATGGAAATAATCTGATGAAAAATGCAATATGCAATAATTCATAAAATATACTGTAAAAGATGACTGTCATTTGAGCGGTAAAAGACTGTAGAAATGCTACAGTAAAAACCTGTTGGTTAATTTTAAGTTTCTTTAACATATACACTGAAAAACTGTAATAAATCTAACGTGATATTTCATGTAATTTTACAGCAAAATACTGTTAAATGTACAGTTTGTGGAAGTAAAAAATAACTATTCATCTTTTAATTTACAGTGAAAACCATAAATTGACCTTCCCAGAATTCCCTACGTGACACTTCAACATTTGATGGTATTTCGTTAATTGTGCTTCTTGATAGTTTTTGTTATTAGTTATATATTAGAGTTTTATTTTACAGCTCATGTTGTTTAATTCATGTTTGTTGCATTATTTTAGTATCATGTGTGTTACCATGTTGGTGTTTTGTATTTGTGTGTACGACACATTGCACCTTCTATATATTAATATTTACTTCAGCTTGTGGAAAAGCAACTTGTGACAAGCTTTGATTCATCATATAGGTTTCTCTTTACCACCTGTGTTATGGATGTCAGTAAATGTTAAAGGTTCAAAATAGATTTTAGCAGCAGCGTGGCTTTGCTAATTCATCAGAAAAGGACTGCTGGATTTACTGTTTGTTTGTTAGTTTATATGTTTGTTTGTAAAATGTACAGGCTTTGTAAATATGGTTTAATTTTTCCTGTATTTTTACAGAATTATTCTGGAAATCACAGCTGTTTGTTATTTATGTGTATGTGTGTGTGTGTGTGCAATGAAATTGTAAGCTATTGCAAACCTTGGCTAATACTTTTGTCTATTACAATCATAGTTATGTTTATTTTTGGATGTATGTTTTTACACCACTCAATTGTTACGATTTAGCTATTAGTATAAATTCTTTAAGTTTAATTTTAAATATCTGACTTCTGCTAAATTTGATATCTTAACTATGCCCAGTGTGAGATATTGCTGATATCTCCTCTGAAATTCGAGAGATGACTGGGATCTTTATCTCAGGAATAAAATCTAAGCAGCAAGAGACCTACCTGTTCTCTATTTAATCTCATTACTGTCTGTGAGAAACAGTTGAAATAAGAAGTAATGGCTTTCGTGATTTTCCTTTCCCACGGGTATCTCTGTAAAACCGCGGTTACTTGTCAAGAAGACAAGATGTGAGGCCAGCTTCAGCGTTGATTTCGCTGGACCTCACATCTCGAGCTGTCGGCAGCCATGTTAGCATTAGCAACATTCAATATGGTCCTCTTAGCAACTCTCTTTTCAGGCCGGAGCACGTGCGAAGACCCTCCGCAGTCGCTGAGTGAGGTAAGAAAACAAACCATTGGAGTTAATGGGCGAGAGCCACAGTCCCACGACTGTATATTTACTTATGTCAACTTCAGACGCTGGACACTGATTACATCTATCACGACGATCTGTCGCAATTACTCCACCGAATAAACACGGTCACAGGTTCACGGCCAATCAGAATCGTCATTCAGTCGGCTCCTGAAATGATCGTTATGATGGTGATACGACATTAGCTAATGGTGAAAATCAGCCGAGGCGATCCCGTACGCCGCCGCCTTCCAGCCTTGTTTGAGCGAAGCATTTCTTAATGAAAAAGTAATCTTGAAAAAATCACAGTGCCTAATTTTTTCAGTGCCACACAAACAAGTCAGAGGGGGTGATGAACGAGCGCGCTCTGCACAGGGTCATCCATCACCTTCGCTGTCCGTTTGCCAGCAGGAACGTGACAGGAACGGTCAAATAACGTTTAGCACACGGGACCCGGTGTTGGGGGGGAGATTACTACTGTCAGGGCCATAATGGATTAGCCTAGGCCAGCCAAGCAGCAGCCAATCAGAAGCCAGCGGCCGCATTAGCATAGCTATCAGAGGGCCAGCCAGTCGGCAACGGGGCAAACTTGATTGACAGATGGAGGTGGCCGCCCGGCAGACATGCAGCCAGACTGAGGCCAAACAGAGAGAAGCCAATTATGGAAGGATGCAAGGACATTCATCATTCAGTTAGACACCTGTCCGGCCCTCACAAAGGAGAGAACCTCCATCCCTGCGCACAGAAGATGCTCATTAGATTGGACTGGAGGAAATAAAGGAAACCGGTGGTTCATTGTCAGAGCACAGCACAGTAAGACAAATGGAGGGCCGGTCTGAACACTGACGGCTGGCAATCCACAGATGCTAGAACGTATAAATGGAAGACCCTCGCTTCTCGCATTTACTCTTTTGTTTTACCCTGTAGGCATCTCTCTTTCGCTTTCATTCATCTGCATCCTCTCTCTCCTAACATCCTGCTCTCAACAAAAGAGTTCCAACTCTGTGTTTTTATCAGGGGAGGTATTTCGAGGGAACTCCATGTAGGTCTAACCATCAGCCTGCCCTTCAGTTGTTTGTGGAAAGCTCTTGAGTTCACACCTAACGTCAGATGCCTCGACACAGAGTGATGATACAATTTAAGTCGCATCCCCAGCAACGAGGCGAGTTTGAATGACAGATGGAGGTTGCAAAACTGTATGTAATTCAGCTTTCCCACAAATATGCTGCTTCCTTAGTTTGTCCAATAAGCCAGATTAATACAGTTATTCTTCTGCTGGTTTTATGAACAGCAGAAGAATAACTGTATTCTTTTTTTATCATTATTTATTCATTTATTCAAAAAAGGAAAACCTTATTAATTAGTTTGGCATGATCTTTCTTTTCTCATTTCTTAGAAAACAATAAAAAATAACTAAATGAACAGTGTTAAAACTGTTATTAAGGTTAGAATGGGGGAGTTGTCCAACAAATCATTGCCATGTGGTGTGACCAACAAAGTCATGTGGTGCAACTATCATACAAAAACATGACTTAATCTCTTTTTATTATTAATTTATTTATTTATTTATTTATTTATTTTTTTAATGAAAATTTGTTTCTTAATTAAAATTAATTATAAAAGTTTTTAGGTCATTAAGTCAAAATTGTCAGGGTGGTACAAATGTCCTGATATTATAATAAAGAAAATATCCTCAGTAAAAGAGTGACATTATTTTAGGGAAAAACTTATAAAGCAGTTTGGCAAAATCTTTTATTGTTAGGTCTTAGAAAAAAAAGTTAAAATATTATTAATATTTACAACAAAATGGTATGCCAAATCACTGTAATGTGGTGCAATAAATATACAGAGACATGCAAAAGAAATATATAATAATACTAATACTAATACTAATACTACTACTACTACTACTACTACTACTACTACTACTACTACTAATAATAAAACAAGGTATCTTAAAATATCAGACAATTTAATCTTTAATTTAATCTTTTTATAATATGGCAAGGTTGGTTTATGTTGTAAAAATAAGCCCCCCAAAAACGTAAAGTTATTTATGAATTAATAATTCATGATATTTGTAAATTATACGTGTACTCTGGAAAATGTGACATGGTGCTTTTTTTGAAAATAATGTTTAAAATGTGTACATTCGCATACACATACAGTACATAAGGGTATGAGGAAAATATGTTGTCACTGTTGTCACTTTCTACTTAATAGTTACACCACATGATATTAGAGTCATTAAATGTAAACTTTTCTTGAAAATGGTAAGAGAAAATGTGAGGAAAATTACCATATGAAACCAACATCTATACAAAAAGTAAAAATGCTCAAAATGTTTAAAAACTTGGCACATGCTTTTTAAAAAGATTCTCACTTCAGATCTCATATTTTACCTGGTCTGAGTCACAGTTAGAATAGCAGCACCTGTTAGTTTAATTTATTATCAGGTACAGACCGGTCATAAGTATTTTTCTGCAATTTGGATGACTGCATTTCCCAACATACTACAAAGAAACACTTACTGCCACTGCACATGCGTACACGGCGACAAGAAACATTGTTCTTTCCTCAAAATTGATTCTAGAAGATTGATCTTGTCTGGCTGGCCAATCGGTTTCTCATTGGGGTCATGCCTCATTGGTGTGGGTTCCACCCCCTCCACTGATAAGTCCTCTGCTGCAGAGAAATTAACAAACGTTTGACATTTGTTCCACGTCCCATTGCTCAATAGCCAAGGCTGAGCACATGTTTAATCAACATTCATGTCCCCCAGGGAGCTCTGAGCTGCTTGCATCATCACCCTCTGCCACATTACCAGCCTGTTCCCGGTGCACCCTGGGATTCCGGGGCAGACAGTTGGCACACACGAACCGGCCGAGGGTGAATCCACATGGGATTTCCATGTGGGGGTAAATATTGTCTTTTCACTCCATACTGTATTGAAGAACAAACTACACCCAGGACCCATGTGGTTTGATTGAAACTCCAATGTTCTGCTGGAGCAAATGTCACTCATGCATGAGCGCCCTGGTCGGAGCCCATGCTGAGAAAGAGCTAGCGTCAGGAGGATGATGGGATATGGTGTCCGTGCAGTGATGTTCGGCATTGCGCGAGGTGCATAAGCAAATAGGGAAGGGAGTTACAGACGGACAGCAACACAATGTGGGCAGATCGATGCTCAACATTTGGACGACGTGAGCTTCTGTCATTTCAGAACAACTTCAAGGAATGAATGACAATGCTAGTTCATAGATGACTCGAGACCAGGATCAAAGCTGTTCAAATTAAAATAATCACCATGGGATGTGCTCATTAAGAGCTTGCAGTTTCCGGAGGTTTCTTGCCTACTTGAAAATAAAATGATGACAGCTGAATCAATTTACACTATAGAATTAATACATGGAATAACCCAACCGTATGAGAAAACGTAACTATTTTACAAGGTAGCAATTTTGCATGAATTCATACAATGTGATTCATATAAATTGGTTTGATATTTTAGTAAACAGGTAAACATGAAGGTCCACCCCTAAACCTAACCATCAGTGGAGTGTAAGTGGGTTGTACAAAAACATATGAATGAGAAAAATCTTATTAAGTAGTATCGTCATGAGGTGCGACCAACAAAGTCATGTGGTGCAACCATCATGAAAAAAAGATGACTTAAACTCTTTTATGATGAAAAAGTTTTTAATTTATAAATTATAATTTAATTGTAATAGTTTTTAGGGCATAAAGTCAAAATTGTCAGGGTGGTACAACTGTACACCATCATAAACACATATTAGAACAAATACATGGAATAACCTGAACTTATGACAAAACATTACTATTTTACAAGGTGACAATTTTTAATGAATTTGTACAATGTTATTCCTACAAAACCGTTGGATTTAATTTTATTAAAAAAAAAAAAAAAAAAGTTAGAATGAAGGTTCAATCCAAAATCTAACTGTCGGTGGGGGAAGTGGGTCATATGAACGAGAAAAACATTAACAGGAAAGCAGTTTTGTTTAAAATACTATTAATATTTCAAAAACTGTTGTCCACCAAATCACTGTCATGTGGTGCAACCAACAAAGTCATGTGGTGCGTCTCACATGCAAAAAAATGAGTTAATCTCCTTTATGATTTATGATGAAATGTTTATCATTCTTAAATAAAATGAATTATAAAAGCGTTACGGCATTAAGTCAAAGTTGTCAGGGTGGTACAACTGTCCTGTCCAATTTACACCATCATGGGCACATATTAGAATAAACACACAGATGGATTAACCTGACCTTATGATCATACAAAAACGTATGAATGTGATCATACGTATTAGCCACCAATTTACCAAAATGTAAAGCAGTTGCATTTGCCATTAGAGTGTGTTTCTACAGTTTGAGGTTCACAGATACATAAAAGCGCATAAACGCACATCCAGAAAATTGTTATATGCTTCACAATAACATATCCGTACACACACACTGAGGACAGGCTATGGTAATTCAGCTCTCCATGTGGAGAATTACATCAGTATGGGTGTGCGGTGCAGATCCTGTATAAGTGGATGTGCCAGAGGATGATGAATGACTGAGTAAATACCCAGCATCCCAAGAGCCCTGATACAACCAGCCCAAACCCCCATCCATCTGAGCCTGGTCCGCATCACCTCATTTGTCAAGGAAAACCATTTTCTGTGCAGCCGAGCAGCCAGTTTGGGGTTACCGCTCTCTCCCTTATTACAACCGAGGGGATACGTGGAGGTCTTGTACACTTCTTAGGAATTCCTTTCATGATTCTACGCAGCGTTTTTGTAAGAGATTCCAAGAATTGCATTTTTGTTTAATCGGTAGACATCCCTTGGTCCCTATTTATCAGCTTGCTTTTGCCACTTCAAAAATGATATAGGTCTGCAGGTGCTACTATGCTGCGTATGTGTGTGCAGGTTAGGGTAAAAAAAGAGAGAGGAAAATAGCTAAATAAATGCAAATAAATCTAAATAATAATAACTGCAAGAAAGCTAGATTTTTCACATATTCGGAAGAAAATGAAAGTGGTGCATGACCCTGCAAAAATAACACCACAATGCTGTGGTGTTGGGAATGGTTGCCACTATGTTGCTGTGTGGTTACCAGGGTGGTTGCTAGGGTGTTCTTGGTGGTTTCTAGGTTGGTTACTAACACGTATCCGAGCCCATATGATTCCAGTCCTTAGATATATATTGAGTCCTCTGTTAAGTGTGTAAAATACAGGATTATTTTACTCATTTTATTATTGACCATTTTCACATTTTGGTCTGGAGCGTGAAAATAAATTTCTATGGTGGTATATGGGAAACCACAGTGAATATAATTTTTATGTTCCCATTTACTCCAACAGCAAAGTAAAAAATCCCCAGTGCATTTTCACCACTTCCAAAAGAGGAAAAATAGAAAGATTACAGCAGAGAAAGATACAAAATGTACAGTTACTCTGCAGCCGTGATTACTAGTTGTTTTGCAATTTAATGGCAGAATAAAATGCTGTACCACAAAACAGTGTTAGAAATTTACATAAAATGTATAATAAATAAAATGAACGATATTAATTATTGCGGAAATGCGTCATCGCAGTCTGTGAAAAGTCTAAATGTAGTAACAGCACACCTATTTTGAAAAAAAAAAAAAAAATGAATAAATAAAAATTCTCGGAAGTATGAGCATGTAATAGTGTTGGCTTCCTTAGCACCACTAATGACATGACTGGAAATTACATTAATAAATGGAATACACTGCATTTTAATGTAATTACCAGAAAATAATGATGCAGGGTTTACAGTCTGTATGTATGAGGTCTTATCATAAAGCCCGGGTGTGTGTGAATGGTATTTAGGCTCGAGCTCGACACAAGCACAGAGAGAAACAAAGACTGAGAGCCGTCGTCATTAATCTTAGTCAGTGGCCGGTGCTGGCGCAATCTGCATGACCGGGGCAGTGACAAATGCCACTATGTGACTGCAGCGTCCAATCTCCCCAGCTTCATCTCCCGTTAATGTCACATCCATCAGGCCCGAGCCGCTCGCGCCATGTCGCAGAAAATTAAACTGCTTACAGATAAGGGCTAATTGCATGGACAAGCGCGCGGTGATGGGGTGGTTGCACAAACTGTGCTCCTCTTGCGTGTGACTTCTTTGAAATGTGCACCCCCTTATTTTGAGGGTGGTTTAAAAACAGGACATATTCTAAAGCAACATTCCATTACAACACTCAAAAAAAAAAAAAAAAAAAAAAAAAATCCTTAAATACCACAAATAACATAGGCTACTTTCGATTAAAGATTTACATTAGGCCTATTTTGGGCAAACTTAAGAAATTACACTGTGTATTACTGTGTCCACGAGAAGTATTTTTAATTATACTTTAATTATAAAATGTTACACAAAGATGAACTGCATTGCTTTTTTATTTATTTATTTATTGCCAAACACCATAATTGTCTGGAATTTATTGGTGAGCTCAAACACAAACACCTTTACATACATACATATTTTTTTCCAACCATTATAAGGCATGAAATACATATGCATAAGTGACGGAAGAGTTTAAAGCATGGACCATCCTACAATAGGTACTGTTCAAGAAGCGTGCAGACTTAGTTTTAATTGCCTTAAGTCGTCTGCCTGAGGGTAAAGGAATAAAAAAATGTCTGGCCGGTTGTGTGGAATCTCTAAGAATTGTTAAGCCTTTTCTGTTTTTTTTTGCAAACGCGAGACATAAATGTCATCAATGGTGGGAAGATCACAACCTATAATATTTGAGGCAGTCCGCACTATATTACGAATCTGACTTTTTTGTTTAACTGTGGAGCTGCCAAACCACACTATTATTGAAAAAGTCTGCACATGTCTGTGCCTTGATCCTGCCATACAGCTTAACACTGTCATCTAGTGGTGAAGCTCTGTTTGTGATTATTAGCTGTCTGTTTCAAGGTTGTCCAAAAAATAAAATAAAATAAAAAATAAAAACCTTTTAGATAAAATAAAACAAAATAAAATAATTACTAAGCAATGGCGGAATACACTGACGGAATAAAAGCCCTCTCAGACAAAATGTGCTGCATGGTGTATTAGACATGACAGTCTTCATTATTTCCTGCATATTATGGGAAAAGTGAAAGAGTGCTAAATTTACTGTTGAACATGTGCTCTTACATTGTTAGCCATATAATAGAGAAAGAAGCTTATTCTCAAATTTTGAAATATGGACATTATTATCATAACATTAAAGAATCTATTTCGAAATGGAATATATTTCAAAACAGAAACAGTCAAGAATGTTCCTCATAACTTTCTGTTAAAATATTTTGCGAGACATTTGATTAGTAGTATTTAGTTTTGTTTTTTTGTTTCTCCTCTATCTGGACTTCACACCCCATCCCAGTAGGTGGCGGAATTTCACATTAACGTGAAAGAAAAAGAAGAAGTTCATTCTCACTTTCATTACATTTCATTAATCTTAAATTCATGAATTAGCTTTCGTGTTAATTTCGCACCCTGGAAATGTTCTACTTAGTATTTGCTGCTAATTCACTACTGACAAATATATGTTTTGTGTGTGTGTGTGTGTTTATCTATCTATCTATCTATCTATCTATCTATCTATCTATCTATCTATCTATCTATCTATCTATTTTACGAAAATTAACCATGGTTTTACTACAAATAAAACCAAAAAAATCATGGCTATATGGTAACCACAAATAAACCATGGTTTTTCTATACTAACCATAGTTTAACCATATTATTTGTAGTAAAACTGTGGTTATTCAAATGGCAATCAATACGCCAAAAAACATGGTTACTACACTTTTAAAAGCATGGTTAATTGTAATTATATACACTGCTGTTGAAAAGTTTGGGGTCAGTAAGATTTTTAATGTTTTTTTTTTTTTTTTTTTTTTTTTTAATGGAGTCTCTTATGCTCATCAAGGCTGTATTTATTTGATCAAAAATATTATTGAAATATTATTGCAGCTTCAAATATTGATTTCCTATTTTAGTATACTGTAAAATGTAATTTATTTCTGTGACGCAGTGCTGAATTTTCATCCGCCATTACTCCAATCATGATCCTTCAGAAATCATTATAATATACTGATTCATTATCAGTGTTGGAACTGCTGTGCTACTTAAAGGGATACTCCACCCCAAAATGAAAATGTTGTCATTAATCACTTACCCCCATGTCGTTCCAAAGCCGTAAAAGCTTTGTTCGTCCTCAGAACACAATTTAAGATATTTGGGATGAAAACCGGGAGGCTTTGTGACTGTCCCATTGACTGCCAAGTAAATTACACTGTCAAGGCACAGAAAAGTATAAAAAAACATCGTCAAAATAGTCCATCTGCCATCAGTGGTTCAATCTGAATTTATGAAGCAACGAGAATACTTTTTGTACGCAAAGAAAATTAAAATAATTACATTTATTCAATAATTTGTCTCCTCTCTGTCCCTCTGTGTCAGCGTAGTGCCATTTTGGAGAGCATCCGATGGACGCAAAGTGCGTACGCTCTCCTCTGTCATCAGTAACACATGGCTACGCAGTTTCCGTTCAAATCAAAGCGTAAATAAACGTACAGTACGTATCCATGCATTACTGATGACAGAGAATAGCGTACGCACTTTGCGTGAAATTCAGAAATTCAGTTTCCCCTCAAAACTAACTCGACATCTGTTTGTTCATTTTGACGTCAAGCCTTACACTTGCACAATCTGCACAAAGTCATTCAAGCAAGCCTATTATCTCCATAAACACCTCAAGGTACACACAGGAAAAAGAAACAATAATTCTAGGTTGTATAGAGCCCCACAGAAGCATGGGGCCAAATCTCCAACACCTGGAGCTTTAGAAGGTACAAATAACTGCAGACTGGATAGTGGTCATGTGTGTTTACCTCAGATATTAGACTCTTTAGAGACCCAAAAACATGAAAAACTTGAATGCCGAAGCAAGCTCAACCAAAATGTCCAATTGATGGAGTCAAATTCAAGTACCATTGAGATTAAAACCTCTGCCACTTTGAAAAATACTGAAGTGCAGATCACAACATCCAGCCCAAGTTACCTTAAGCACAAGCAAAAAGATGTGAATCAGTGCAGCATCTGTCTGAAGAATTTTCTACATCCTTCTAAGCTCGCCAGACATATTTTGAGCCACACAGATATCAGACCATTTAAGTGCCATGTGTGCTTGAAATCATTTAGATATCGGTGGCATTTGCAGTGCCACATGAGGATCCACAAAAAAAGGTCAGCATATAATTGCAGGTCATTTGGAACAGGATCGTACAGTTTCTTTCAGTAATGCTGCAAAATCTAAAGAACAAGATGTGCACATATCCTCACAAGATGGAGCTGAAGACTACTACAGTGCACCAAGATCAAAATCAAAATATGGTTGAAGAAAATATGGAGTATCAAAAAATGAGTAGTGACCGCAGTGATTCCAGTGTATATTTGCACATTTCTCTACTAAATGAAGGAAGTTTGGATCTTCACACTGGACAGAGTTCTGCATATTCTTCCAAACCTTCAGAGGGCCAGTGGATAGAGGAAAACCAAGAATCTGAGGAGGAACAAGAAGCCAATGTCACAACACAAAATGAGGATAACGATGTAAATGCGAAGGTGTTGCAAAGTAAGAATTATAATGGAAACAAAAGAGTTTATGATTGGCCTGTGTGCCACAAACAATTTGGTGCTCCATCTAAACTAAAAAGACATTGTCTTATTCACACAAATCAGAGGCCCTTTCAATGTTCCATATGCTGCCGTGCCTTCAGAGAATGCTCTCATCTAAAAGTACACATGAGAATTCACAATGCCCCTGTGAAGCAGAAAACACCATCACTCCAGAGCTATAGAGACAAGAGTGTCCTGTAGTCGAGCATCTAAGTCAAGGTTAAAACCTTTTACAAAAAAAATCTAACTGCCCAAAATGATACAAGTTCAACAAATAAACAAAATACAGCAGCAACAGACTCAATCGAAACTAACCATGGGTGTCAAAATTACAAAAGGACATTAGTGCCCTTTATGTTTAAAATGCTTCAAAGCTCAAACGTCACATTCTGATTCATACTGGACAAAGACCTTTTAAATGCTCTGTGTGCCCCAAAACTTCCAGAGAGAAATCACACTTGAAAGTTCACAAGTGTATGGAAGAATTTAGACTGGAATTCAACTCCATTTTGAGTGATCAGAATACGGTCAAGCGTAATGCTGAGGAAGATGTTGTGTCTACTGCAATAGATGACTCAAATGATATTCAAGGTAGGTGTTCATCATCAGATGCAGTCACACTTGCCGGAAAAATTATTTTTCCAGTATCCAAGTCTTCTGATCGCATGTGTACGCTTCAACTCAAAACGAAAAGTGGATATCAGTGTGAAATATGTTTGCAGAAATTCAGCTTCCCATCAAAACTAACTCGACATCTGTTTGTTCATTTTTATGGCAAGCCTTACACTTGCACAATCTGCAGGAAGTCATTCAAGCAAGCCTATTATCTCCATAAACACCTCAAGGTACACACAGGGAAAAGAAATGGTAATTCTAGGTTGTGTAGAGTCCTGCAGAAGAATGAGGCCAAATCTCCAACACCTGGAGCTTTAGAAGGTACAAATAACTGCAGACTGGATGGTGGTAATTTGTGTTTACCTCAGATATTAGACTCTTTAGAGACTAAAAAGCAAGAAAAACCTAAATGCCAAAGTAAGCTCAACCAAAATGTCCCATTGACCGAGTCATATTCAAGTGTCATAGAGATTAAAAGCTCTGACACTTTGAAAAATACTGAAGTGCAGATTACAACCTCCAGCCCAATTTACCTTAAGCACAAATATAAAGGTGTGAATCAGTGCAGCATCTGTCTGAAGAATTTTACGTATCTTTCTAAGCTCACCAGACATATTTTGAGCCACACAGATATCAGACCATTTAAGTGCCATGTGTGCTTGAAATCATTTAGATATCGGTGGCATTTGCAGTGCCATGTGAGGATCCACAAAAAAAGGGGGCAGAATATAATTGCTGGTCATTTGGAAGATCATACCTCTACTTTTAGTAATGCTGCAAAATCTAAAGATGATAATGTGCAAATATCCTCATAAGATGGAGCTGAAGACTCCGCTACAGTTCACCAAGATCAAAATATGGTTGTGGAGTCTCAAAAAATGAGTGGTGACTCCAGCGATTTCGGTGTATTCAGAACCTCAGACTGGGCCGAAGGTTCACCTTCTAACATGACAATGACCCTAAGCACACAGCCAAGGCAACACAGGAGTGGCTTAGGGACAACTCTGTGAATGTCCTAGAGTGACCCAGCCAGAGCCCTGACTTGAACCCTATCGAACATCTCTGGAGAGACCTGAAAAAGGCTGTCAACAGACGGTCCCCATCCAACCTGACTGAGCTTGAGAGGATTTCCAAAGAAGAATGGCAGAAATTCCCCCAATCCAGTTGTGCAAAGCTTGTTGCGTCATACCCAAAAAGACTCGAGGCTGTAATTGCTGCCAAAGGTGCTTCAACTAAGTACTGAGTAAAGGGTCTGAATACTTATGTAAATGTGATATTTCAGTTTTTTCTTTTTAATAAATTTACAAACATTTCTAAAATTCTGTTTTCACTTTGTCATTATAAAGGACAGAGTGTAGAGTAATGAGAAAAAAAATAAAGAATTTAAACAATTGTAGTATCAGATTGCAACATAACAAAATTGAAAAAAGTGAAGGGGGTCTGAATACTTTCCGTACCCACTGTACATGAGAACTCACAATGCCCCTGTTAAGCGGAGAACACCATCACTCTAGAGCTATAGAGACAAGAGTGTCCTGTAGTCGAGCATCTAAGTCAAAGTTAAAGCCCTCTCCAAAACAACCAACTGCCCAAGACAATACCAAGTCAAGAGATAAAGAAAAGTCAACAGTGCACCAAGACCAAAATATGGTTACAGAGAATATGGCATCTCAAAAAATGAGTGGTGACTGCAGTGATTCAGGTGTATATTTGCAAAATTCCCTTCTGAATGAAGGAGGTTTGGATCTTCACACTGGACAGAGTTCTCCATATTCTGCCAAACATTCAGAGGGCCAGTGGATGGAGGACAACCAAGATTCTGAGGAGGGACAAGAAGCGAGTGTCACAACACAATGTGAGGACAAAGATGTAAATGCGAAGGCATTACGAAGTAAGAATTATAATGGAAACAAAAGAGTTTATGATTGTCCCGTGTGCCATAAACAATTTGGTGCTCCATCTAAACTAAAAAGGCATTGCCTTATTCACACGGATCAGAGGCCATTTCAATGTTCCATTTGCTTTCGTGCCTTCAGAGAACGCTCTCATCTAAAAGTACACATGAGCTCACGATGATACCAGTTCAGCAGATAAACAAAAGTCAGCCATGCAACAAAATCAAAATATGGTTACAGAGGATATGCTGTCTCAAAAAATGAGTGGTGACTGCAGTGATTCAAGTGTATATTTGTCAAAATGTACCAGTCCTTTAGAGAATGTTGAGAACAAGTCAAAGGTTGCTTTCTGGTGCAACAACAAATCAGTTTGGGGTCTGATGCATAAAACTGACATCTTGCTTGATGGGAAAAAGGCATCTGACATTGTGCCTTTTGGCAGGGTGAGTGACTGTGCACCCAAAACTGACTCATCTCTTCATCATTGTGCTTCTGGATCAAGAACTGAGGAAAATTGTGCACATCATATGGATGATATTGAAGATTGTGCCTTTTTGAACTCTGGTAAATGTGTCTGTGATTCTTTCATGTCCAGTTCTTGTCAGTATCAACAGCAAACTGATGTTCCCAGACTCTCAGAAGTTGTTGTGGAGCTTGAGGACTTTGAGGATCCAGGTGAATGCTTTATCAAACCTTCACATGACCTCCCCTTTTGTCCTGACTGTAGTCAGTGTTTCCCCACAATAAGGGACTTATATGCCCATAATTGTGCAAACAGATATCCTGAAGGGAAAATGAAGAAATCCCACCAGCGTGACATTTGCTTCAAATTCTTCAATGCACCATCCAAACTGAAGAGACACTGGGTTACTCACACTGGTCACAGGCTGTTCCAGTGCAGAAGTCCTTCACACAGTCCCATCATCTGAAAACACACATGCTGTCCCACAGGTAGAATGGTTACTCAAGGGCTGCCCAAAGATATGACCAAACCAAAGGGGTTTTCACTGTAAATCAGTTGTGTTCTATGTAGTTTCTTGAAATACTATGGTTTGGCTTTTCAAATAAATTTTGGATATTCTGTTACAGTGTGATGAAATCATATATTATATAATGTGATATAATCATATACAATACACTGATGTGTAAAAACGAGACAGAAATTTAAATAAAAACACTGAAATTTGGTGGGTCATTTCCCGAGTTGCTGTTCCATTTCTTCTTCTTCCTCCACCTCTTCTTCTTTTAATTTAACAATAAATAAAGTAATTTGCAGCACTGTAAAAAAAAAAAAAAAATGTACATCAGATATCATTACAACAACACTATAGTCTTGCATGGCATTTGTCCATCTGTTTTTAATTTTTCAGACTTAAAAACATTATTCAGTAGTCTACACGATGATCAAAGTGTGGTGTCATTTGCAGTAGTTCCATGTATATCCACTAGATGGTATAATTTGCTTTCTCACTGTTACCAGTTTATAAAAGTAACGGACACTTACGGTCTGTGTCTATAGCACGGAAATTATATGTCATTATGGATTTTTACAAAGCTACCAATCAGGCTCGCACAGTATGGCTGAAATTAATGTATATCATATATAATCGCCATAAGCCTATCAGCACATTCCTTTTCAACTTAAACTTATTTTTGTAAAATTCTTGAGTCCTTGGTCCTTCAGTAGTCAAGAGGTATGAGTTGAGAGTTTAGAGTTCAAGTAGGAAATTCTAGAAAAAAAAAAAATCATACAATTCATTTCATTATGTCAATCAAACCAAATATTTCCTGAATTGAGGAGTGTTTGATTATTTATTTATTACAGTTTTTCTCGATTGCTAAAACTATAAACCAGGCTTTTGAACTAAAATTTCAAAACCATAACGCCATTTTTCAAAAAGCACACCCATTTTGCTGAACTATAAACACTATTCCCCTGTTTTGACACGAGTCAGATTTGGTGAACTGTTACTGCAAAATTCTACACACAAATTCTAACATTTCTCAGTGCTTACACCATGCGGTCATTTAGAAAGCACTAGCATTCAATATTGTTCACTCAAGTCTGCACAGTTTGAGCTCAATTAGCACACAATTACCCAAGTGGAAACACTAGGAGTCACACACCAATCAGAACCTTCGATGGATGAAGGGCCAAAGTCAGCTTACAGTTTTTCTCAGTGGCTTTGGTGCATTTCTCAGATCAGAAATGAAATTCTCAAAACTACTTGTTCAACCTCCACATCATCTAGTCACTTGTGCACATCATAAAAAGTTTCTCATTCTTTCGAACAAGTTGCGATTGCTTTGGTACATTCGTGCAACTTGATTATGTACATTTGTCTGTGGTTTCCTACATTATCAGTTGCTATTGTCATGTTGCTCAAAATGTATTATATAGATGTATTATGTGCTATATCTTACCCCTCAAAAGATCAAGTCATTAGTTCATCGTATAAGTCATTACGGTAAATGCAAAATGGTTGATCTAGTTGTCATAAACTGTCAAGCATATTTTCTACACATTTCTATTAGACTTTTTATAAATTTGCCATGAATTGCGCAAGTAAATCTTGACTTTCACTAATGAAGAGAATATAGATCAACCAATGACAAACCAGTTCTCTGAAATAGCTCAAAGGTACATCTCATGAACCTTCAATCGGAAAGCATATATAGAAAGAGGACAACACAAGAGTTACAAATTCTGACAGTGGACTTTCTCATTTTTATTTTCGCCTTTGTGCACATATTTCTTTTTCTTTTCTATTTCACAATGACATTGTAATGTGTGTTTTTATTTTATTTTTTTTATTTATTTATTTATTTATTTATTTTGTTTTGTTATTTTTTTCTTGGTCAGACCACTAGTAAAAGTGTAACTGTGAATCATATCCAGTCTTTTTCAATCAATATCCCACATACAGTAATGTGTAAATTTGTACTTTTGAAATGGAAATATGGCATACATAAGAAGTGCAGCCTTCTGCATTTCAGTACAGTAACTGTCAAACTGTTGTTATAGTTTACATCAGGTAATACTAACAGAGAGCACTGTTGTATTGACAGCACGACTAAGCATTTTGCCTATCTTGTTTGTGAACAATGACACAAGGACATCAGGCATGCAAGAGGATTTTACCCCCGCTGCCTGGCCAGGGCCAGTATAGCCAGTGATGTTGAAGAGGTTCTTTGGCCTGTTCCTGGGTACAGAATAATTATTTTTGTTGTTGTTTGCTGTATTGTACTGTACTCTACAGTACATTAAATTGAGGAATAAAACATTTGGGGAGTAGCACACTTACTACGGGTTTTTGTAGTATTGTTTTGAATTTATCTCAACAGTGTGTAAAACCGTGTTGTAGTGTGTGTGTGTGTGTGTGTGTGTGTGTGTTTGACTGTTTGTGTGTCATGTCTGAGAGCAAAGTTTGGTTTTTCAGCAAGATTGAGTTGTTTTGAGTGGAGAGCTTCATTTTGACCTGAATATAGCAAGTTTGGGGAATTGAGTTAGAAGTTATGGATTTGTGTTTAGAGTTTCGCAAAAAAAAAAAATAAAAAATAAATAAAAATAAATAATAAAAAAAAGAGGCATAATTTTAAGAAATGTGTTTAAGCAATCGAGAAAAACTGTAATTTATTTTTACCTCAGTAACCCAAAGTCCAATCATAATAATGGCTTGTTGCTAACAGGAAATCACTCTGTCTTTTTTCAAGTTTAATAAGAGTCTTCTGTAACTGGGAACAAATTCACCTCAATGGGCACACTGACCCCAATGTTATGCCAAGTTTTAATGGTATGTATTAAACTTTGATTGATTTTTTTTTTTTTTTTTTGGGGTTTCCATGCTAGCATGTCGGTTTTCCGTAATAGATCGGATGAGAGTCTATATGTAGTTTTGTGTAGATGTAGCTTTGTTTTTACCTGTGAGGAACAGCCTATATTTGGATCAAACAGATTTGTCCTGGGGGTGAGGGAAATTATAATGAATTTTGTTTAGTCCTCATGTCACAAAATTAATAACATCAGAAAATCATTATGAGAATACATAGCCATGTCACCTCCACTAACTTTATTCCCAGTAGATGTGTTTATCTTGACACGAGTAGATCAAGACATATTTTTCTCCTCAAAAGTTTTGGAATATTGCTTACTCAGAGAGAGAGAGAGAGAGGGAGAGAGGGATGCAGTTTAAGCCCCACCCTCTTCAACATTTACATCAACCAATTGGCCAACATATTAGAACACGCTCCCATTCAAGGTCTCACTCTACATGACACAGAGATAAAGTGTCTTTTCTACGCAGATGACCTGGTCCTCCTGTCGCCCACTGAAGAGGGGCTTCAGGACAGCCTGAATCTGCTGGAGGATTGCTGTCAGACCTGGGCCCTGACGGTCAACCTCCAATAAACTAGAGTAATGATGTTCCAGAAACGCTCCAGATCTCAGGGACCAACACACACATTCACACTATCACACAGAACCATTGAAACCACAAAAACATACACTTACCTCGGCCTGAAAATAACTCCAAACGGTAACTTTACTTTGGCTGTGAATGAACTCAAAGAGAAAACTCAAAGGGCTTTCTATGCCATAAAACAGCTCCCGACAGCTTCTTTCCCTAAAGCAGAACTACTGTTTGGCTAAAGACGTGTATGATCGTTGTGGAAATGCTGGCATACTGAGGCCTAAGCGCTACGTACATCGGAGCTCAGGACACAGCTATGTTTCTTCGTTGTCTACCATCACTTCGGTTTTAAACAGCCGACGGAAGATCACAAGATTATATCATACTGGTGTTGACTTTGGTAACTTAAAATCGTTACCCTGTCTGGAGTGGAATTCTTGCACTGCGGGACCAACAAACCCTTTAAATGCTGCATTATTTAATGCGCATTCTGTGAACAATAAGGCTTCGCTTTTGTCAGATATCATCACGGACAAAGGATTGGATATACTGTGTCTCACTGAAACTTGGCATAAACAGGATGATGGCCTGCTCTTCAATCAACTGATTCCAGCAGGTTTTGGACTCTTTGAGTTCCCACGGCCTTCTCGTAGAGGTGGGGGTATTATTGTAGTTTATAACCTGCAATGCAATTTATGCCCTGTGGTTGTACCTCAGTTTACATCTTTTGAAAGCCTTGTGCTTAGTGTGTCTGCTTCTCATTCTGTTGCTATTGCTACAATCTACATACCTCCAAAATCAAATGCAGAATTTCTGTCAGAATTTGCTGAATTGCTGACAATGTTGTGCATTAAATTTGAGAGAATTCTGATTCTTGGTGATCTTAATATACATATTGATCAGAAAATCTGTGCTTTTGCCAAGGACTTTTTATCTCTGTTGGACTGTTTTAATCTTACACAATTTGTGAATGTTCCTACACATTGCAAAGGCCACACTCTAGATTTCGTTATGGCAAATGTTGTGTCAAATTTCGCCACTGTAGATGTTGGACTCTCTGATCATTCAGCTATCTTTTTTAATTTTGAGGTACCATATTCTCCAAGGCCTGTTGCACGTACTGTTTCCTTCCGTAAATGGCAATCAGTTGACCCTGCGGTTTTTGCTAATTCGATCAATGCATGCCTCGATGATTTGTCTTCTGTCCCTTCTGAGCATAAAATTATTTTATTTAATAATGCCCTTGCTGCTAATTTGGACATTTTTTCTCCTATTAAAACACAAAATGTCTCCTTCGTACATACAGCTCCCTGGTATAATGATAATTTACGTTCAAAGAAGGTGGAATGTTGCAAACTGGAACGTAAATGGCGTGGCTCTGGCTTGTCAGTTTTTCATCAAGCTTGGAAATCATGTTTGGGCCAGTATAAAGCAGAAATTGATACTGCGAGGTCTTCATATTTTTCTCAGATCATTGACAATAATCATAATAACCCTAGGCAGCTCTTTCACATCATTAACAGTCTATTAAAAGTAGACAGTGTGAATACTTTAACTGCGTCAGTTCAGTCATGCAATGATTTTCTTAATTTTTTTAGTTCAAAAATTGACAATGTTCGCAAAGATATTCTTAATTCTTCTAGGCCTAATGTTTTTACAGTTAATCTACCAAGTTTTTCCGGTACACCCTTCTCTAATTTTTCCTTAGTCACTTTTGAGTCTCTTTGTGAACAGGTATCTCGTATGAAAGCTTCCACTTGCATACTTGATCCCTTGCCTTCTAGTTTATTCAAATCCTGATTTGGTTACTTGTGCCCTGCTGTTCTTACAATAATACATGACTCCTTGTCCTCCGGTGTTGTGCCAACAGCATTTAAAACTGCTGCTGTCACTCCTATATTAAAAAAGCAAAATAGTGATTGGAACAATCTCTGCAACTTTCGTCCAATTTCACACCTTCCATTTATTGCAAAAATTTTAGAGGGTGTTGTTTTGTCTCAGTTACACAATCATTTAACGATCAATAATCTGTTTGAGCCCCTTCAATCTGGGTTCAGGAAGTTGCATAGTACTGAAACAGCCCTGGTTAAAGTTGTCAATGACTTGCTGTTAGCTTCTGATTCTGGCTCTCTCTCGATTCTCATCTTACTTGATCTCAGCTCAGCCTTCAACACTGTTAACCACATGGTTTTACTTAATCGACTGGAAACTGTTTTTGGTGTATCTGGGACTGCTCTAGATTGGTTTAGGTCATATTTTATGGGTCGCAGTCAATTTGTTTCATGGATGGTTCCAGGTCTGATGTGGATCCTGTTTGTACTGGTGTCCCACAGGGCTCAGTTCTTGGTCCCCTGTTTTTTACATTTACATTTACATTTATGCATTTAGCTGATGCTTTTATCCAAAGCGACTTACATGGCATTCAAGTTACAGTTTTTACATTTTATCAGCTCTGGCTTTCCCTGGGAATCGAACCCATGATCTTGGCGTTGCTAGCGCCATGCTCTACTATTTGAGCTACAGGAAAGCAAAAGCATTTATTTATCCTCTTGGTCAGCTATTAAGATCCCTTGACCTCAGCTATCACTTCTATGCTGATGATACTCAGATTTATATACATTCTCAACCTGGTCAATTTGTGGATGTTTCTCATCTTTCCAACTGTATTTCTGAGATTAAGTTGTGGATGTCTGACAATTTTTTGTGTCTGAATAGCTCTAAAACTGAAGTCATGCTCTCCCCACCAACTGCGAAATGCTGCTTCTATAGATCTGTCAGTTGATGGTGTTGCCCTAGAGCTACAAAGTAAATTAAAAAACCTTGGCATTATCTTTGATGCCACCCTGTCATTTGAGCCTTTTGTACAGAACACGGTAAAGACCTGATTTTTTCATCTCAGAAATATTGCACGTATTCGGCCTATGTTGCCCTTTTTTGTTGCTGAAAAATTGATTAACTCTTTTGTTTTCTCACGAATTGATTATTGCAATGCTCTCCTTATTGGAGTGTCCAAATCTTCTCTTAACAAATTGCAATATTTGCAGAATTCAGCAGCTAGAATTTTAGCTGGGGCTAGGGCTGGTGATCATATAACTCCTGTCTTGGAGACATTACACTGGCTCCCTGTTAAATACCGTGTAGATTTTAAAATTTTAATGCTTACATACAAGGCTCTGCATGGACTTACTCCACAGTATTTGGCAGATCTTTTAACGCCCTACACGCCATCTCGCAATTTACAATCGTCTCAGCATGGTCTCTTAGTTGTTCCTAAAACACAGCTGCGATCTAAGAGGGACAGGGCATTCTCAACGTATGCCCCTAAACTGTGGAATTCTCTCCCAGCTGACATTAGGGATGCTAATTCTTTAGCTGTTTTTAAAACCTCTATCAAAACATTTTTTTTTTTTTAGGAATGCTTTTATTTGATTAGGTTTCCGTTGTATTTTTGTGATTTATTTCTTGTTGAATTTATAGTTTATTGTATTTATTGTTGTGTTTTTCTTTATGTAAACTTTTATGTACAGCGCTTTGAGAGAGCAACTTTTAAAGGCGCTATATAAAATAAATGTATTATTATTATTATTATTATTATTATTATTATTATTATTATTATTATTATTATTATTATAAAAAAGATCCATTAAAATTGACATCCCAATCCAAATCTGGCTCAAACTTTTCAAATCTATAATTGAACCAATTGTTTTATATGGCAGTGAAGTGTGGGGTCCTTCTATAAAATTTGACTTCTTAAATTGGGAAAAACACCCGATCGAAACTCTACATTTAGATTTCTGTAAAAGAATACTCAAAGTCCAAAGAAAAACTCCAAACAACGGATGCAGGGCAGAATTAGGCCAATACCCTCTCCTTCTAAACATCCAAAAAAGAGCCCTGAAATTCTGGAAACACCTAAAAACAAGCGACCCCAACACATACCATTACAAAGCCCTAAAACATCAAGAGCTGAGCGTATGTAAGAGTCCCCTGTGCCATCTGGTGCTGAGACTGACTGAGCTCACACACACACAGATCAGCCAGTCTCAGGACACACACACACTGACACACATTCGGCCCACACACATTATAAACACAGAAAAAGACAAGTACTTCACCCACTGGACAAACACCATTAAAAACCAGCACAAACTGGAATGTTATTCGGCCCTAAATCGAGAATACACTGTTGCGATCTACCTGAGCACCGTGAGTGATGTGAGACTCAGGAAAACACTGACGATGTACAGACTCATGAACACAGTCTGGCCGTAGAGACGGGCCGGCGCACACAGACCTGGCTCTCTCGTGAGGACAGACTCTGCTCGCACTGCATCCTGGGAGTGACGGAGACGGAGCTGCACTTCTTCACAGAATGCACAAAATATAAAGATATCAGAGACCACTACTACCCCAAAATTAATAAAATATTCCCCCAATTTAACACCTGTAATCCAACCCAAATACTCAGTTTCATTCTTGGCGAAGAAGCCAAATGTTCTAATATAGCTGCAAGATTTGTAGCATCCTGTCATCTCCTGAGGGACAGCCAGAGAGAAACAAACAGCCAATAAACACACACTCACTCACAGCCCAAACACACACCCATTAGACCTACACACATCTATATAATGTATACAATGTTGAAATTTCTATTATTTTCTCTAGGCTTTACTAAATGTTCAGATATTCTAAATTATTTTCTATGTTGTTTTAATGCTTTGGCAATACAAAATGTATGTTTTTTGTCATGCCAATAAAGCTTTCTGAATTGAATTGAATTGAATAGAGAGAGAGAGAGAGAGAGAGAGAGAGAGAGAGAGAAAACAATCAACCAACCTAATCCTTCACAAGATACTTTAAATATGAAATGACAGGTCATAAATTTGTTGTGGGTTAGTTGACACTCTATCAGTATTCATATTACATTCTAGGTCACCCTCAGATTAAGCTTTGTTCCCATCATTTAGATTTCTTTTGAGGAGGTTAACACAAAGTCTAATCCAATGAAAACTCTCTATCTGATAGGATCATCAAGTCATTTAGGTCAAATACATTGTTAAATGTCGGCTAATGATGTTTTGTGGTGAGACAAAAGGATTTTGTTTATCCTGTCAAATACATCCACAAATGCTTGTTCAAGCACCATAATTTCATAGTCATGTATTGCTTTTCTGCTCTTTAATGCGTGACCCAGACCAACGAGTTGATATTGTCCTGCCAAGCGGATGAACATTTAACATGCAACTCACAACTGGCGGGTCATTAGTACAACAACAAATGGCTTCACCAATACTCACTTTGCTGATTCAGAATTTTGTGTATTTTTGTTATAAACCTAAAACCAATTTTTAATCATACAATGACCCATCTAGAATCTATATGTTAAAGCCATAAATAGCATATGTTAAAGCTTAACAGCATCCCACTTGAATATGCAGCGCCAAACCAAAAGTAAGCCATTTGCCGTATGACTGTAGTGATGTAAGATTTGTAAATTAATTTTTTAATGAATTCCTTGAACCAGTTCATAAAACAGGTCAGAAATTGACCTAAATCAGTCCAAGCTGTTCTGGACTAATTCTAATGTAGATGCAAATTATGCACGTTTAAAATGGCTTCATTACATTGTTTAGAGCATACGAAAAAAAAAATGGCATGAATAGACATCAAAAAGGCAAAAACAATGGGATTTATTTTATTTTATTTTTTTTCTTTTTAAATCACCAATCAATTTTTAGGTTTCAGGATTTTTTTTTATAATAGACTTTGTTTAAGGATTATTCTCAACTATGTTATAAAATATATAACAAAATGGTTTGATATACCATTTTGTTTTATGCAATATGTGTGTAAAAATTTCCATAAACCGGTTTTCCCATTAAACACAGTGTATCTATATACTGTATCTAATTTGCATATTAATGTGTTGCTGTTGGGAGGGACAGCATGATGAAAAAACGAATTGTCATAATGGGAGTAATAAATGACCAGATTTTCATAATAATATCTAATATTTCATAAGAAAATTGATATATAATTTATTTTCCTATTCAATTGTTATGTCTCCCAGAATGCATAATAAACATACTTTTAGTCCTGGTGTCCTCTACAGTGGACATGTATGAAATGATGTCCTGTTTCATAACAGGAAGTCATATTTGAATTTGAAAACCCATAACATTTTCCTGAGATGTTGCTTTATGACAAACAACTTGAAAATTATTCAGATTTAAATGACAATTACAAAATATAATCATATTTCCATAAGGATGTGAAATTTTTCACTAAATTAAATTTAGCCATCTTTAAAGACCTAGGAGAGGGAGTGGTCATGGTGAAACTTCCAAACATTTAGTATCTCTAAAAAGCCCTGAAACCTTTCCAAGTTGATTCTGCCAACAGACCGACAACAAAGCTTGTTTTCATGTCAGCAAATGGCAAATCTTGCCAATCGGTAAGGCAAGGCTCAGTCAAACACATCTATTATTTTTGCAGTCCACCTTTGACACCTATTGGGTGTCTTGTTTCATCAGGCCATTTGTGCACCGGTGCAAACAGATTGAAAGGTTAGGATCCATTTAAGACAAAACAAGTGATAGCCAACTGGATCTTTTGTGCTCTTCTGTGATTGAAGTCAGCAGCTGAATATGGTGAACCTCATATGTTGAGAGCAGTTGGTACACTCTGCTAGAGACGGAGCACTGCCTGCAGCATTGACGAAAAAGCAATAATATGTCCATTGTTTAGTTCTGAAAATTATCATTTATATTTTTGTCGTTAGAGTTAATGTATTCAGCTTTAACACAGCAAATCACAATGTGCTACAGGACTGAATGGTGTGAATGTGTAATTTATCCCATACTGTCCCTGAGCACACTAGACTGGCCGTCCAAAACCTAAAAATTGTGACCTTATCAGGCAGTGTCTAAAGGTGTGACACTTTGATGCAGATCCTTATGTCTGTACATTTTGAATCTTCTCGAGATGAGAAGTGGAAACTTTTTAGACAAGGTTCAATGTTGATAACTTCAGAGCTTCTTAATTCAAAAAAACCCTTGCTTTAAAATCTGAGTTTTTGTTAAATGCTCTATTCAACTAAAATCCCTAGAGCTCAGATGTTCTCATTTTCCTGTAGTGTTTGCCCATTTGTGCGTGCAGGTTCAAGCGCTCTCTCTGTGATGTGAGGATCTCCTTTCAAATCCCTCTATCCCTTTTTCTTTCCAACAATGGCAGCTCAGTGTCAATAAGACTATAACCTCAAAATAACCTCAGACATTGAAGCAGAGGGCTGCATGTTTTTATTATGAGCCAGTAAAAGATGTCAGCCGAGTACACCTCTCAGCAGGGCTCTGCCACACTCAGTTTAAGAAGCGGTGGCGATGTTAAACTCCCTGCAGACGGCAGGATTCCAGCGGTTTAATTTCCATTAAGTAGGCCCAGTCATGCAAGGACGCTTGCAGATCAGAAAAGTCATAAAAAAAAAAATAATTTAAAAATAATTAAAATAGTAATTTAAAGTAAAAGTTAAATGACTGCCTAGTGGCAATCTAAAACTTTTTTTTTTTGTTATACATTTAATAAAAAAGAGAGTGGTGCTTGTCAGTGAAAAATTGCTGCCACAATGCTAAGATATTTTTTATGTTGCTTTATGCATTTTCTATTATTTTCTATTATTTTTAGTGTTTAGCATGATCATTTGCATTTGCGAATTGGTTGTGGTGCTATAGTTACTCACCTGTTCTGGGTGATTGTGAGGGAGTATGTGGTTTCTTAATGTGTTCTGAGTGTTTTTATCATATATATATATATATATATATATATATATATATATATATATATAGATAGATATATAGATAGATATATAGATATATAGATATAGTACTGTGCAAAAGTTTTATGCCACTAATATTTTCACCAGATAAAAAATGGTTTTAAGTCAGTTATTTTTATCTTTTTCTGTAGTGTGTCAGTAGGAAATATCATTTCCAAACATTCATTTTGCCATTAATTGTAATAATCCAGTGAGATTTTTGTTGCACAAGGAGTCTGACAACAGCCAGTGCTCCACACAGAGATCTGATCTGATCATCATCCAGTCTGTCTGGAATGAACAAACTGAGACAGACTAAGATGCTTCAAGAGACCTACTGCAACATTATGTAGATGCAACATTCGACCGATCCAGACACGTTGACGTGTCCTCCAACTTGGAACAGTCAATGTGTCGTCAATCACAATAAAAATCCGAGTTTTCCGAGATGCCACAACATTGTGTAGCTTCAGGTTGCAAAAACTGTCGAGGTTTAAATTCCTGAAGAAATGGTGCTTCAGCTGGTTTTTGCTGGTTGGTCAGCTGGTATGCTAGTCTGACCAACTAAAACAGCAGTCAAAACCCCTCTAAAGCCAGTCTGCAAAACAGCTATGACCAGGCTGGAAGACCAGCTAAAATCAGCCAACTAGTTTAGGTTGGTTTCAGCTTTTTTTTTTTTCGTGTTTTTTTTTTTTTTTTTCCATAAGCAAGGAGGGTCTGGCTAGTTGATATACTGTAATGTTATAGTGTGATTGCCAGATGGTTGCTTACTGGCCCAAGTCAAAAAAGTCCACCCCCAGTATTCATGATTTTCTATCCCATAGAATGGCTCAGATCTTTCCTTCAATATATGTCTATAGGACATACTCTTTTT
The DNA here is from genome assembly GCA_039654775.1 of Spinibarbus caldwelli. NCBI lineage: Eukaryota > Metazoa > Chordata > Actinopteri > Cypriniformes > Cyprinidae > Spinibarbus > Spinibarbus caldwelli. The sequence goes on along the minus strand of CM077241.1, from coordinate 8,185,002 downwards.
ACCCCTTCTATCATCTGCCACATGAAAACCATAACAGAAGAAGTAACAGCAAGTCAGACAATCTGAGGTATCAATCACGTCCATAGCATTATTGGTGTACATATTTATTTGCCAATTCCTGATCCAGTTATTATAAAGCCAGGATCATGAAATGAGCAACAGCCAAACCATTAGTCATGCTATAATACCTTCCTTGTGCTGCCAGCTAAAGAGACTTATCTCCACTCTGGATTGGCACCATATAAAGGTGCTCTTCCCATAACCCCATTCCACATCCACTGTGACCTTGTCCCAATCCTGAAGATTCCCCCCTCAGCCAAGCCTGGGATGAAGTTACACACATAGACATTCCAGTGGTCTGAAGCCAGAAGGGTCTCTCTCAGCTGTAGCCCCCAGGGTTCATCTGCTGGCCCTCTTCTGTGTGTTTCTGTTAGTGGTAATAATAGAAGGTTAAGTGTGTCATGATGCGGGAACCAATCTTTGGAGCTGGGGTGAGAATGAGAGGCATCTCTGAGGGTAGGAAGCCAAGATATTTTGGACAGGCCGAGCCAGGGTCTTTCACTTCAGCAGCAGAGGTTCTGGTTTCAAGGCCGTTCCCTCCTCAAAGCACAGAAACCTTACACCACAAGAATTGACTTAATGTGACTCAGCTCCTCAACTTCACTGACGACCATAGTGGGTCAGGTATTTAAGACTGGGAGGTCATACGGTTGTTTGGATCTCTGAGCTTTGTTGCTGTTGCTTGATTTATTAATGGATGTTTAATAGTACTTGAAGCATTTGATATTTCCCGGTGCTGGCTAAGGAAAGCATCACTATTGCTTATATGAAATACATAATTGCTACACATTCCCCTAAACAGCTATTTGGCATATGTTGGCCCAAACAGACTGTGCTATGGACATGAATATCTCAAATCACTGGCTTCAGAAGAGGTGTGCTATTGACTTTTGCCTGGTGGATGATGAAATGAGTGAAAAGATCCCATGAACTTACTAGGAACCTATGGACCAGTTATCATAGAGACTTTGGGGTGGCATCTTGTTTGGTTCTTACTTTAAAAACTCATATGCCCTGAAACCACTTAGCAATGCCATAGAAACAACCCAGAACAGTCTAAGGACCACAGAGCAACTTTCTAACAACCTCTCAGATCATATTAGCAAAGTCGTTGCAACGACCCAGAGCACCATAGGAGGCAAACAATGTGCTAACAACCATTTAGAACATGTTAGAAAAGTTGTTGCAACCACCCAGAACAACCTAAGAACAGAATAGCAACGTGTTAACAATTATTCTAGGTTAAGATACTCATGTCTAAGTCATTGCAACTATGAACAACTGAAGAACCACATAGCTACATGCTAAGAGTCACTCATTATAACCACCTAGAACAATCTAGGAACCGCATAACAACATATTAACAACCACTAAAATGTTACCAATGTTTTTACAACCACCAGAACACCCTAGGAACCGCATAACAACATGTTATCAACCACTCAAAGTTAGCAAAGTTGATTCCACCAACCTGAACACCCTAGGAACTGCATAACAACATGCTAACAACAGCATAAATGTTAGAAAAGTTATTTTAGCCACCCAGAATACCCTAGGGATAGCATAGCAACATGCTAACAACCGCTCAAAATGTTAGCAAGTTAATACAACCAACCAGAACAAGGAACTGCAGAGTAACATGATTACAAAACGCACAACATAATTGCGAAGTTGTTGCAACTTGTAATTACCTAAAACACCCTAGTGTGCTTGGGCAAGGAACATTCACATTTATTTCAGAAAATGTAAAAATCTTCAGTCATATGCAAAGGTTGGCATGATTGTGAATTATAAAAGGTTTCCTCGGGTGGCACATCCATTGTCTGTGTGGTCTAAACACTTCCTATCGGAAGTTTGTCACCATTTTGCTGACCTGTAAACAAACAACAAACTTGGCACCTCTTAAGTCTTGGGTTTTACTGTGCATGGTACTCTCTGCTCTGGGAAGACAGGTGTGTGTGTGTGTGTGTGTGTGTGTGTGTTAAGGAGGGGAGTGTGAGCTGTGTCAAACACCCAGCAGCTGTTCCACAAGTGACCCTCCCCCTAAACACACACATACAAACCTTGTCAAACTAAAAGTAACAGGAAGCAACAGGGAGCTGTCTATGAGACAGTTATTGCATCCTTTTTTAAGTCCTTTACAAATCACAGCAGATGAATCAACACTTGAAAGAAGATTTTAGCCACAAGACTGTTTCAAAACAATCAGGAACACTGGACCACACATGAAAGAAAACTTCCAAAGACACCTGGAGTCTCCAAACTTTAAGGGACGAGCATATAGTTTAGATATTCCATGTACTAATATCTTAATTCTCTTAAGGTGTGTTCACATTTCTATAGAATTTCAGGGGCAGTAAAAGGAAAATTGTAGCGATGTAGGAAGCACAGCTGACACTGAAGTGTCTTTCAAATCAAGAAGCTTTCTGTTGGTCAATGCAAATTTGTCACGTCACTACAAACTCTTTTCTTGTGGCTTCATGTTAAAAGTTGTCAAGAGTTAATAAATGTTATGTTCAGTACTGGGTAGTAACTGATTACATGTAATCTGAATTACATAATCAGATTCCAAAAATTAAGCACTTGTAATTTGATTCAATTAAATTTTAAAAATTCTTGTAATCAGATTACAGTTTTTATTGGTTACATGATTACATATTATTCACAAAATAGCAATAAATTATCCATAAATCTTCTTTTTGTATTTTAAATTTTCCTTTCTAAAAACATTACACAAAGACACACAAAAACCAGTCACTAGTCATTGACTATAATTACACAGATAATTGAGAGGCCACATATTTGACCACTGAATTTTACAAGAATCATTTCAAAAATCATATTTACTTGAAGTACTCATTGAGATTTGAAGGTAATAATTTAATAATTAAGTAACACATTTGCATGTTCATAGTTCTCTGAAGTTGGCTAATGATCACATGACATGGAGGTAAACAAATAAAATATTTAATCTTTTTAGTAAGTTTCTTAACAAAAATTTGAATACATTTTGTTATTTTAAAATGACTTAGTTTAATTTTACATTTTTATTATATTATTTTATTTTTTATCATAATTTAATTAATTATTAACTATTAGCAGTTCCTTCACAAACTCCAGTTTGGGAAACCTTGATGTAATGTAATGTATAATGCATTTCATCTTGTTAATAGCAACAAGTGGAATATATTTTATTTCTCTTTGTGTTTTAATATCAATATGGTACAAGAATATCCTATTTAAATCAAAGTGATAAACGAGTTAGGTCAAAAGTAACCAAAAAGTAATAAAAAGTAGTCTGATTATATTAGTAACGTAATGGATTATGTTGCTAACTACAATTTACAATTTGGAATCAGTAACAGATTACAATTTTTATAACTAATCTACCCAGAACTGGTTATGTTTTGTTTACTAACTGCAGTGACACACATTCGACATGCATGTTTACATGAGTGTATCGTATACTATACAAGAGAGAAGAAGAAGAGAGAGGGTGGTGATATGTTATTCCTGTGAAGCTGGCATGAGTTCGGCTCTCCACACATAGAACAAGATCACAGAGAGGGCGTGGATTCAGCATTCCACACTCCACTATGAAATGTCTGGCTCTCAACTATTTCAAGTATTATAACTACTGTAGCAACAAGTGTATTTGATTTGGTTTGCCTGATTTGGATGTCTAATGCATATGAATACAGCTGAGTGTAATGTGAATTATTGAACGTCAGTTCTGTGGGTCATGATGAATGATGAGACAGGTTAGCGGCACACAACATGGCTCACATCATAATTATGTAATCATACAGCTATTTATAAAATGCGAGCGACAATGTCAGAACATTTCTCAGTACATAGTATTGGATGTCTGATTAAGCATTTTCTAAAATCATAAATACATTGTGTGATGAATGTCTGAATTAATTAATTTCAACAAATCAGAATATGAAATGCATCAAGTTTCAGAGGGCCATGGAAAGATCTCGCCGACAACATGCAACATATCCTGTGACAAGACCAGACGGCATTACTATCCAGAGAATGTGACCCTAGAATAATAATGTTTCTCTGCTCAACGGAAACCACAGCTCATCTGAAGACTTATGACCTTCAGCTTTCCTTTTTAAGTAACTAATAAGCACAAGAGGTCCTTAAAGGGCAGAGGAGATGCACGTACATTTCAAAAGAGAGAGTCACGGAAACCATTTGCATAGCCTTTTAAGATTAGCTAGGAACACTGCGAACAAAAGATTACTGTAATTCTGCAAAACCGTGAGGAGATGCCTTCAACGTGAATGTTAAACAGAGTTTTGAAGTGTGAGTGGATTATTAGAAGAGCTGCGGGAGAAACAGCAAGTAGATTAAATGCAACTGTTGGCCTTTTACAGGCTGTTTTGCTGCTAAAAGGGATTAAAGTTTACTGTAAGTTCAAAGTGAAGACTGAATTTTTTGGTTAGTCTTCATTCTATAGCAACAGCCTTGAAGATCATGAACCTTTTTGGGAACTTGTCTAGAAATACATTTTCAAACATTGGCATATTCGCACATGTGCGGTTTGAGCAAACATCAAGGTTATTTTTGTAGCAGCCAAATCACCCTTAACACAGCCACAACAAGTTCAAATAGAGGAAACCTTAAGCCCCTGCCGGCTGACAGATGCTCAGACAGAGAATGTTGGGGATTATGCAAAAAGCAGCACGTTACATCACTCGTAGTCACATGAATTTAACATTATGAGAGGAAACATTCATTACTGGTAGACAGTGTAGTGCAAATTAACATCTCAGTGGAAATCTAGACACAGCAACCAGAGATACTTCCTTTTGCCCCCTAAAAAACCCAGAAATTGGGTGAAATGCTGATACAGGAGAGAGGAGGTGAACTGAGAGGGATGATAACACCACAACTCAGCAATTTTTGGTTAAATACTTTAATAATGTGCACACTGACAGTGGTTGGTGATGTGACTTCCAAAATCCCTATTTAACAATCCTCTATTTATTATTATAACTCTGCTAACCTAAGGGTTTTTGACGTGGATTTTCAAGGGTGCTGATGTGGTACCTCAGTGATCTCCTCAAAATCAGAGCAGCTTCCTATGAATAAATTCATCTTAATCATCGCCTTTAAATGGGTGATGACTTTCAAGCCAAATAAAGTCTCATTAAGTATCTTTGATATACAGTGCCAGTTCCATGCGTGTAATAAAGTAGACAAATAACCCTACATGAGTTTTGCACTCTGCCTTTCATCTTCCTAAAGCTCAAACACTTCAACTATGATATAAATGGAAACAAATGGCAGGGACACGTCAGATGAAAGGGCTGGCCTGAATGGGGGATGGATGACAAAACAGCACAATTGCATTTTGTGCATCCTGTCTTGTCTATTGTGTTTTCAGGATTTCACACAAATTGAATTTCCACAAGTGATCATTCTCCCAGATACATTTCTATTGCCAGTCCCCTCTATATAGATATATCATTATGCTTCAAATTCTGTTTCCAAGACTAACATATGATTTAATTTCAAAGTCAGTTTACTTATCCTAATGTAGTGATATTAAACTGTATTATATAAAGATTATGGCCTCTCCCTACTTATGATAGATAGATAGATAGATAGATAGATAGATAGATAGATAGATAGATAGATAGATAGATAGATAGATAGATAGATAGATAGATAGATAGAAAGATAGATTTCATGTTTTTATTTAGCTTTTCTGATGTTATGATCATTTCAAATGTTAAATACATTATAAAAAGTGTATTGGTAAAAAAAAAAATGTAATTGCAGATTGGCACATAAAGAAACATACAAATCTATTGTTTCCATTCAATAGTGTTCTTTTCTTTTGTTTATTCCTTGTTTACCTCTTTTATTTTGTTTTTGTTTTGTTTTTTGTTTTTTTCTCAAATACGTCGACAAACTCATATTTTGCTTCTAAATGAAAATCTCAACACATTAATCTACAAAATGAGACATCTTTAAATGTCAACGGTGGATTATTTGTTGTTTAAAGAGAAAAAAAAATCGCTTAATGTTTTGTGACTTATATTTAGCGTGTAACGTGCAGATTTTAGGGATACCATTTCAACAGTGTTCACGGTGATTAATAATGACGTGCTGAAAATCGTGGAATACCATCACTCGCCCCCCGCGATGCCTCCCGCGTCTCTTCCCATACATGGGCGTGGGACCGAATGCCTCGCGGGGGTCTCTCCTCTCCGCGCCCTTCCATTCATGGCCACTCCACTATCAATGGCGCTCGGGCTACCAAATAAGGAGAGGGAAGTCCAGCGGGCGCCGGGCCACTCTTGGAGTATAAATTGGCTGCGGCTCAAGGCGCTGTCTACCATTCACTCTCCAAGGGAACCAGCTCCTGGTGCTGATCTGGTAAGTACAGCTAAAGCTTTCCGAAATGTCATACTTTATTTAATGGGATGATCGCTAGGATTTAAACTAGGTCAGTTCTGGAGCAATATCACTGGAATTCTAATGAAAATAATTGACTTTTGAGCTAAACAAACATTTCAGAGGCTTGGAGTTGAATACTTTGCTGACTTTGAGTTACCAAAAAAGTTAATGTTTTTACTTTTGAAACTTGTCATGAGGATAAGTAAGTCAGTCAAAGATAAGCATGTCAGCATCTCAGGAGGTATGGGACTACACTCTTCAAAAAGGGGCTTTGGCAGTGATGCCACAGAAGAACCATTTTCAGTTTCTCAAAGAACCTTTTAATTAACAGTTCTTAAATGTGAAGAACTTTTGAATAGTCTGAAGAACCTTTTTGCACTATAAAAAAAAACTTTTGTTCAATGGAACTTCATGGAAACATGCACTCTTGGCTCCCCAAAGAACCTTTCAGTGATTTTTTTTTTTTTTTTTTTTTTTTTTAAAGAACCATTTTTCTTAATGTAATGAACCTTTTATAATCTAAAGAACCAATATAAAGAACCTTTTGAACAATGGAAAAGGTTCCATTGATGTTAAAGGTTCTTCATGGAACTATAGATGCTAATAAAGAACCTTTATTTTATATAAGTTTGGAGAATAATTTCAGACGCTTTTGTGGTCTATTCTGAAGAGAAAACATGAGCTTGTCAGGAATGCAAACATAATGACTTGGATGTTCGCAGTATGTTCATGCATGTATCTGCTCCTCATTTAGACCCCCAGCTGACACCATGTGTGACGACGATGAGACCACCGCTCTTGTGTGTGACAATGGCTCCGGCCTGGTGAAGGCTGGTTTTGCCGGAGATGATGCACCTCGCGCTGTCTTCCCATCCATCGTTGGTCGTCCTCGCCACCAGGTACAATGGTTTTTCAATGCAAAAATGGACTATATTGTAGATTTAATAAGGGATATTACAGAGTAGTTTATGTACTGAAATATTGACATAATCTCTTCTCTAACAGGGTGTTATGGTAGGTATGGGACAGAAAGACTCCTACGTGGGTGATGAGGCTCAGAGCAAGAGAGGTATCCTAACTTTGAAGTACCCAATTGAGCACGGCATTATTACCAACTGGGATGATATGGAGAAGATCTGGCACCACACCTTCTACAATGAGCTGCGTGTGGCCCCCGAGGAACATCCCACCCTGCTCACTGAAGCTCCTCTTAACCCCAAGGCCAACAGAGAGAAGATGACACAGGTAAACTTACTTAAAAATAGTGTACATTCACATGACTCAAATAGTGTACATAGTGTACAAACCTCAAATAGTGTACATTCACATGACCCTACAAACTCTACAAAAGACTGTTCAAATTAATTGATGAATGACTAATAAATAACAAATTATAAAACTACTATAAGTGATATATACTATATAGAATATCTCAACTTTTACAGTATATTATTGCCTTTAATCTACTAAATGTGACTATAAGGCATGTAGATATTCAGATATTATAAACATTAACATGATTTTCTGTAAAGCTGCTTTGTAGCAATGTATATTGTGAAAAGCACTATACAAATACATTTGACGATTTGACAAATGTCTGTCATCCGTTCTTTTGCAGATCATGTTTGAGACCTTCAACGTTCCTGCCATGTATGTGGCCATTCAGGCTGTGCTGTCACTGTACGCTTCTGGCCGTACCACTGGTGAGTGTGAAAACATGCACTGAAATACTTCATTTCTTGTAGGTTTCTCTGGAGCGTTAAAGATTTTTGTTGTTTGCAGGTATTGTGCTGGACTCTGGAGATGGTGTCACCCACAATGTGCCCATCTATGAGGGTTATGCTCTGCCCCACGCCATCATGCGTCTGGATCTGGCCGGTCGTGATCTGACTGACTATCTGATGAAGATCCTGACTGAGCGTGGCTACTCTTTTGTGACCACTGGTATGAATAAGCTGTGTTGTATCATTATTAGAGTTATCAAACATGTATTGTAATAATATATTGTTAACTTTGGAATTATATTCTCACAGCTGAGCGTGAGATCGTTCGTGACATCAAGGAGAAGCTGTGTTACGTCGCTCTGGACTTTGAGAATGAAATGGCCACTGCTGCTTCCTCCTCTTCTTTGGAGAAGTCCTATGAGTTGCCTGATGGTCAGGTCATCACCATAGGAAATGAGCGTTTCCGTTGCCCAGAGACTCTCTTCCAGCCTTCCTTCATTGGTGAGTGATCATATAACCATTTTTTTAAACTTATATCACTGCATATTGCTCTAAGCTAGTTCAGTGTTTTTTTTGTTTTGTTTTTTTTTACTTATATACTATTATATATTAATTCATATTTTGAATTAGCTTATTTTTATATATTTTCAGTTTGAATTTTAATAATAGTTCAAGATTTAGTAATTTTGTTATGTTCTTTTGTTATTTTTATTATTATTTTATTAGTTTTTTCATATTTCTATTTAGCTTTTATCTATTTTTATTTCGGTTTTAGTAATTTTAATACTTCTGTTTATTTAATTTCAGTGATTTGCCTATGCAAAATTCCTAATTTTCATTTAATTTGTTTTAATCTAATAATTATATTTATACTTTTTTTTTTTTTTTTGGTTATTTGGTTTTAGTATTTTTAGTACTTCAAACTTTAAAACATTTTAAGTTAGTTGCCAAGGAACCATTTCTATTTTTTCTTTTTTAATTTTTTTCATCTAATATTTATATTTCATTTAATTTCAGCTTTAACTAAATTAAAACAACAACTTATATATAAAAAAATAAAAATAAAAACCTTTTTAATAGTTTTAGTAACAATAACAACAGCTTTATTTTAACAAACCAATAATGATTTATCATAGTTCCTAGTTTTTGTAATTTTGCTATGTGGTTTTGTGATTTTTTAATTATTTTTTTTTTCTTAATTAAAAAAAAAAAAATCTACTATTTTTATTTAAGTTTTAGTTTCCATAATTTTAGTACTTCCACTTTATTTTTAGTTATTTACCAAGGCAACGTTTCTAATTTTTGTTATTTATCTAATATTTATATTTTATTTTATATCATCTTTATTTAAATGAACAAAAATCTAATGTTTATAATTTTAGTTAACAATAACATCACTGCTTTTTTCTTACCAAAGGTATGGAGTCTGCTGGTATCCATGAGACCACCTACAACAGCATCATGAAGTGCGACATTGACATCCGTAAGGACTTGTATGCCAACAACGTCCTGTCTGGTGGTACCACCATGTACCCAGGTATTGCTGATCGTATGCAGAAGGAGATCACTGCTCTGGCCCCCAGCACCATGAAGATCAAGGTAGAACATTTATTCAGTCATTCAGATTTCCTGTATTTTTTTAAGTGTAATTCATTTTAGTAAGATATTTGATTAGTAATCATCATGTTTTTCTTTCTGACAGATCATTGCTCCCCCTGAGCGTAAGTACTCTGTTTGGATCGGTGGCTCCATCCTGGCTTCCCTGTCCACCTTCCAGCAAATGTGGATCAGCAAGCAGGAATACGATGAGGCTGGCCCATCCATCGTCCACAGGAAGTGCTTCTAAATGCCAGGATACCCATATTACACCGCTGTTTATGGATGCAAAGAACAGAAATTCTCAACATTACCTCCGCCTGTTACGCATGCAGGCAGATTTTGCCTTTATTTTTCCTTGTACAGTATGTTTACACCAAAGTGCAATTTGTTTGTAGTTATTTACTGGATCATAAATAAATTTGTATGTGGATATTTATTGGTTTTTAAATAAACAAGACCAGGAAATTTGTGAAGAATTTTTTTTTTCTCCTCCAGAAGTGTCACTATTTTAATTTGTCTTTAATTAATCTTTGTCATTTACTACAAGAAATGTAACACTTTGTTCATTAATACAGTGAACACAGGATTGCATAAAAGCCATCTGTGATGGATTCATATTTGCGACTTCAATTAACACCCAGTATAAAAATAGCTGCGGCTCTCTAGGAGGCGAAGGGAGATCAGAGGAGACCGCAGCTCATTGTCAAGATGCCCTCTTCAGGCTTATGAGGATTTTATTTTTATCTTACCTACAGTACACTATAAATATGTGCAAACATTGATTGCCCAGTGTTGAGTTTTGCAGCTTCAGTTATCAGTTGGATTCTAGCAGGGATATCCCATGTTGTCATTAATTGTTTTTATCTCTCCATCCTAGTGGGTAGTCCTAAAGCGATTACTCACCAGTGTAAGTTCACCACAGGCGTTACCACAAATAGGCCTACCTCTTCATCACCTGTGGGAGAGTGCAAGTGAGGGTTAAGGAACTGTGCTTGATGTGAAGTGTTCACACTAACCAAACCAACTCAATCAGTTGTTTACAAAAATTAGACCGGCATGTAATCTTTCATGTTTTTTGCAGAACAGAAAACATAGTATAATTTTCATTTATAAACAGTGTGTGCAAACATGCAGACTTTCAGGACAGTCGACTATTTTAAAGGAATATATCTGCTAAACTAATTAACATAAAGGTCATTTTTGTTGAACAATTGGTCGAGGTTAGTCTCATGCAACAGTCAGGTTAGACGCCATATTGAATTTACCACGAATGAAAACGAAGCTGTGAGGGATAGACTTCCCTGATAGCACACGTTCATCTCGGAGACGTCTATTTGATGTCTGCATTTACATCTGCAAGACTTATTATTTAGAGTGTTTGCTCATCTGCAATATGTCTATAGGACGTTTCCTTTTAGATGTCAAATAGACGTCTATTAGACGTCTTTAAGATGTTTATGATTTAGAATGTATGTAAAACTGACATCTGAAAGACGTCTGTCAGACGTTTGTAGACATCAGATGCTTTCCAGATCAAGAGATCTTTAACAGACATCTTGCAGACGTACGTGTGCTATCTGGGTTACAACGATTTGCACTGTATTAAGGTGCCATCACATATTTTTCCCCAACACACAGCTTTCAAAACAGTTTTATGGAGTTCTTGTCTACTTAAAGCTGTTTTCGGGAAGCCGTTTCGTTAGCTGAACAATCGGTAGCTACTTCTATCCTTCACAGCTTCATTTTCACTCCTGTCAAAAATTAAATATGGCGGTAGCCAGATTTAAATCTATTGTAATTTCGTACCTCTAGCTAAATGTTATCTGACACACCTTTTGAATTTGTCTTCATTTGTGATATAGGCCTATATTAAGTGATATATAATTACAGTGCTTGCTGTGCTTTATCGACGTACCGCCCAAAATCAATCACGATCAGTGTTGCCAAATGCCTGCTCGAAAAGCCTCTAAATGTGGCTAGATGACCATGCGCTAATTAGCATATACGTGACGTCAACACATCGTATCAGCCCTTTATATTCGTTTCTTTTTTATACAGCTATTTTAAGACCCCCAGATTCCCAATAAATTCCCAAATAAAACTGTTCTCATTTACATATTTAGCTTTTTTTTTTTTTTTTTCTTGTCAGATAACGTGATTTTTTTAAAGTGGAAATGAAGCAGCCAGTCAGTAATTTACATTATTTAGTAAAATAACTTCCATTTTAATTAAAAAAATAAATAAATAAATAAATTAAAAAAAAAAAATATATATATATATATATATATATATATAACAAACATGATTAATGTAACCATTTTAAAGAAAAAAGGTTGTTTTGTTATAGCTTTCTTGCAATACCTCAGCGTGTGACGCTCCGATGGCCAGTGTAGTAATATAAGCATTTCTTTACATTTTGAACACACGCTTAAATAATATTTGAACCAGTCAATAAAATGCAAATGTCTGAATGGTCTGAATAACAATAAAATGCGACATGAATGATACTGTATGAAGCATCAAGTTGTGCCTCACATTATGAAAACAATGTTTGGGATACCACGATCAAAACTTATAGACAGTTTGATGTTGAATATTCATCCAAATTATGGTGAAAACCAAATTATTTGTGTGTTAAAATAACATTCGTGTGTTCGTGACGTCACGCGCTGTGGTACTGCAAGATGGCGGCACCCTTGCTCCAAAAGCTATAACGAAACATCCTTTTTTCTTTAAAACGGTTACATTAATCATGTTTGTTATATATTTTTAATCAAAGTGGAAATCACTTTACTAAATAATGTAAACTTAACTGACTGCTTCACTTCCACTTTAAATATGCAGTTACTTCCAATCTGCTAAAATTTATGTCCTCTGACAAAATCACCATAGAAATAAGTTGAGGACGGCAGAACAGAGAAAACTACAGTCTGCCTTATCTTGTTTTGTTTGTTAATCACCAAAATATATCCCTTACGAAAATTAGCAATGGTTTTATTACAAATAAAACCAAAACACCATAAGTTAAACCATGGAAACCACAAATTCACCATGGTTTTGCTACACTAACTATAGTTTAACCATGGTATTTGTCGTAAAACTGTGGTTATACAAATGGTAATCAATACGCCAAAACTACACTTTAACTACAATAAAACCATGATTCATTTTATAACGGTATTGCTACCCAGCAGGCACCAGACGTCTATGTAACGTCAGGTTGACGTTGGACATGACGTCGGACAGACGTTGCATTTTGGTTGAAAATGAAAATTGGGTTGACGTCAATATTTGACGTCAATTTGACGTTGACTTAACGTTGGATTTTGGTTGCACAACCTAAAAACAACAAAATCTCAACGTCAGCTGACGTCGGTATTGGACATCAATTTAACATTGACATTAGACGTTGAATTTACGTTGAATTTTGGTCACCCGACGTCGCAACCAAAATTTAACCAAATATCAACGTCTTATGACGTTGTGTGCCTGTTTTGTGCATGCTGGGATTAATCTCCTTGTCGCAAAACATTAATAAAACTTTTCTTAAAAGTTATAGCATTAATAAAACATTATTTTGGTGACAAAATCCCCAAATTTACAACACTGAATTCGCGATGTAAATCTGTGTGCGGAATACTGTTGCTATGGTGACCTGGTTTGTCTAGCAAACTACTTTCTGTTCGTCAGCGATTTGGCGGCAGTTGAAAAAGCGCGCAATGCCTATCTTGTAACCTAAATCATTGGTAAGAAGTTGGAAAGCACTTCTGAAACCTGTATTTACCTTTTGGCTTTCTTTGCCGGGGTTCAAGCCTTAATCACCCCCCATGATCCGCGCCCTGTTTATTAGACAGACACTAACTCTAAACTCTAATCTCCCGTCCTGTCACGCTGTGCGTGTGTCGCCAGAGACAGACCTCCCCAGTGATTTGAGTTTATCACCAATGATTTTTATTTCGGATTAATCAGGGCATCTCTGGCATATTCGGAGAATAATGAAACGGAGAAACCCTGCTGTTATGATTTCTCTCCAACAACCTGTCTGCGCGTGACGCTTGGGGAGGAGGAGGGGGCAGTCTACTTAAAGCGGGATTAGCACGAGCCAAACATTATACTCCCCTCCGTTCAGGCTCAGAGCTAGCGAGACAGAAAACAGGAGCGCTTTAGACTAACCAGGACCTCAGACGCGCTCCGGAGCGAGGCGTGGACGACAAGGTGGACAGCAGCGACTAATCAATGCACTCGCCCGATACTACACGCGCCTTCGGAGGGGAACAGTAGCTCGCATTTGATTTTACACGCTCCACTGTGTTATATCGTCTCCGAATGAACAGCCATGGGGGAATGGACAATTCTCGAGCGTCTCCTGGAGGCGGCTGTCCAGCAGCACTCTACTATGATCGGGAGGTGAGGAAAAAACTGGAAAACGTTTATTGATTGCTTTGTACATTAAAAAAAATTATCGAGGTCATTACGCGGTGACCCTTCTAAATGAGGGCAATTGGCTATCGGAGCTTCATGTGCCCATTGGTAAATGACAGGAAGGTGTTTGAAGAATTAAGATAATGCTTTTGGTGTTACTGTTGTTATAGTTATTATTGTACATTTTAGACATTGTGCCATCGGTAAGATTGCTGTTTCGTGTCAGATCTGATTTGCTTTCAAAGAAATGTTGTGTGCGCCCTGCATGGCTGGAAGCGCGCTTTTGCCTGTGGAGAGAGTTTCAGCACTGGACAGCTCCCCGCGTCAATCTGCACAGTCCAAAGAATAGAAAACCACACAGTTAAAACCTGCTAGTTGGTTAACTGTAAATTACCATATCAAATATCAGAAAAAAATAAGGCTAGATTTAACAGACACTGCGTGCAGTTTTACTGTAAAAAAATAAATAAATAAATAAAATAAAATAAAAATTATATATATATATATATATATATATATATATATATATATATATATATATATATATATATATATATATATATATCTAAGTGATGTTTTTGAAAGTAAAAAAATATAAACTACCATAAAATTAACGGTGAATCCGCTATATTCGACACTACAATAAATCAATTAAAATTTCATCTTATAATTTACGGTGGAACTCAATAAAAGGGCGTTCACATAGGCTTATATAAGTCTAGTTTCAATAAAATAATGATGTTTATTTTTTCCTAACCAGTCATTTGCATTTTTCACAGTGCATTTTGTTATTTAATTAATCTCTATAGCATTATTCTTGCGCCATATGTGTTACTACCTTAATATTGTTTTGTGTGATGTAAATGAACACTGTATGCTGAACGCATTTATATACTGAGGACGTACTGTTAAGGGAGTTTCATATTTGATGAAACTGAATTCATCATGTGGTCTTGTGTTTAACAATTTGTATTAGTATAAGCAAACAACAAAGCTTAGTATATTGTAGTTACTGGAATATTAATATTGTCAGATAACAGTATTACATACTATCAGTACATCATTGGAATAACATTATATCAGTTCATGGAATATATACGGTTATGATGTGCAAAATATATGCTATTTTTTTACAGTGAATTTCTAGCAACCACAGCAGAATATATATATATATATATATATATATATATATATATATATATATATATATATACATATATATATATGTGTGTGTGTGTGTGTGTGTGTGTGTGAAAATGGTGCAGAATTTGCATCCTTTAAAATGAAGTGTTGTGTGTGTGTGTAAAAATGGTGCAGAATTTGCATCCTTTAAAATGAAGTGTTGTCACTGTATTTTTACAGTGAATTTTGTAGCAACCCGTTTTTAACAGGGTTTATTATTATTATTATTATTATTATTATTATTATTATTATTATTTATTTTATTTTATTTTATTTTATTTTATTTTATTTTATTTTATTTTATTTTATTTTATTTTATTTTATTTATTTATTTTTTTTTTGTAGTTTTTGCAGTTTTTGCAGTTTTTAAGTGTTTTATATTCCTTTTCTTGCTTTGACTTAACTGTTTTGTGAATACTGGAGCAGATACACTGTAAACTAAAAATATTTTTGTCTTTATGTTTAGGATCCTACTGACAGTGGTGGTGATCTTCCGGATTCTAATCGTTGCAATAGTAGGAGAGACCGTGTACGACGACGAACAGTCCATGTTTGTGTGTAACACTTTACAGCCAGGCTGTAACCAAGCTTGCTATGACAAAGCTTTCCCTATATCTCACATCAGATACTGGGTGTTCCAGATCATCATGGTTTGCACACCCAGTCTCTGCTTCATCACATACTCGGTACATCAGTCGGCAAAACAGAAGGAGCGGAGATACTCCATGGTCTACCTGTCCCTCGACAAAGATCCCGATTCAATGAAACGAGACGACAGCAAAAAGATCAAAAACACTATAGTGAATGGTGTACTTCAGAACACGGAAAACTACACCAAAGAATCCGAGCCCGACTGTTTGGAAGTGAAAGAGATCCCCAGTTCAGCCATGAGAACTACCAAATCTAAACTGAGAAGACAAGAGGGCATCTCGAGGTTTTACATCATTCAGGTGGTTTTCAGAAACGCGCTGGAGATCGGCTTCTTGGTGGGCCAGTATTTCTTGTACGGATTCAACGTTCCTGCCGTGTACGAGTGCGATCGCTACCCTTGCATCAAAGACGTCGAATGCTACGTTTCGAGACCCACTGAGAAAACTGTGTTCCTCGTCTTCATGTTTGCGGTCAGTGGGATTTGCGTGGTGCTCAACCTTGCAGAACTCAATCACCTGGGCTGGAGGAAAATTAAAACGGCGGTGAGGGGGGTTCAGGCCAGAAGGAAGTCCATATACGAGATCAGAAACAAGGACTTACCAAGGATGAGCATGCCGAATTTCGGCCGCACCCAGTCGAGTGACTCTGCCTATGTCTAAAGCTCCTTCATCAGTAGTTCATCAGAGCAGAGGTGCTCAATCCTGGTCCAGGAAGACCTCAGGTTGCACATTTTGGATGAAACACCTATTTGAAGTCTTGGGGGCTCTATTCTAAATGAATAGATTACTCAAAAATTAAAATTCTGTCATCATTTACTCAACCTCATGTCGTTCCAAATCTGTATGACTTTCTCTCTTCTATGAAACACAAAAAAACGATATTTTGAAGAATGTTTTGTTCCATACAATGAAAGTCAATGGCATAACACTGGACCCCATTGACCCTACTGAGATTTTTTTCCAAAATATTTTCATTTGTGGTCTACAGAACAACATTAGGGTGAATTAATCATGACATCATTTTCATATTTGGGTCCCAATGGCATCTAAAATGCATTTCTGGAGGACTCCGGGACCAGGATTCGATTATTCAAACCACTGCATTCGATTATATACAAGAAAAGTTATGTTATGAACTGTTCATCTCACCTGTTTCATGGTGGAGTAGATGGATTTTATTTGTCTGTTATGGACAACCAGAGCAAACGGACCAAATGTTTGTTTCTTATCAGTTACTGAAGGGCACTGATGCAACTTTTTTATTGGTCAGAACGGAAAGCTTGCGACGAGTTTTCGACATTTATTTCTTCGTTCACACGATCAGCTGAACCCGAAATATGTTTTGCACTAAATATGGATTTAAAGAAGCCAAAACAAACCCGAATTGTGCTGTGAAGGTTTTTTGTTTCATTATATTGTATTCTCATTCTGGTTTTAGCTTGCACATGTGATAGTTTCAGTTTACTCACCGCAACTAGTTAGACCGCAGTTCACATATGTTTATCTGTACTATTTGAATCATATCTCTTTTTTGGCTTAGATAGATTGGCATCTTTAATGATTTGGTTGCCTGTGCTTGCACCACTGACCTTAACTTAAGTTATCGTTCCGTTATATTTAAGCTGACTTGCAGATCAGTAGCCGGTGAAATGGCCAATGCTGCATAACGCTTAACTGTCTATCTTTTGTATTTATTTATTTATTTATTTATTTATTTATTAATGTATTGGATTTATTTATTTATTTATTTTTTGACACCAAAGCACCCATTGCTTTCATTTGTGGGAAACAGATATATTGCTTTTATGTATTCAAGTGCCATATGTGTAGATATATATATATATATATATACATATTATTGTATATTGTAATCCTTATCATGAGATATGAATTCCATGAACTCTTTGCGTGGACTGTTTCAAAGGATGTCATATCCCTTTAATCTGAGATGTTTGGGAATTGAAGAGTGGGAAAAAAATCATCCATCCATATTTTACATTCATGAAAAGTATGATATTGCATTTAAAGTACATATAAAGCACAGTTGATCAGAAATCGGTGAATAAGGGGTTGAGATTCACTTCCCCTGGTGCTTCTATTTCTCAAAAAAATGATGTTAGCAACTATGTGAGATAAAAAAAAAAGTCTAATAATAAATTATGGAATTCATGACTAAAAAGCTGTGTGATTTGCATTGCTTCCTTTATGATAGAACTGGAATTTTAGTGTAATGCATCAGCAAAAAGTGCCATTCTCCTCAGGAATTGAGGTCCCTGTCATCTTCCCCATGAATCAACTCCCTGTCAGTTAGTTGAAATGCTTGCATGTATTTTTTTGACTGGTTCAGCAGCACAGTGCTTAAATTTGATCCGGGCACCATAATTCTACCTGTCCAGCTTCAGTCATGCTGACACAATGACAGAGGCTTCCTCTCGGGCCGGTGCTCTGCGTACAGCATCGCTATGCTATGCAGAGGTCTGGTCCCTGCAGAAGCCATGGTGGCCCTTGTGCCAAGGTCACAGAGAAAGTGCTGAACACTGCAGCCGGTGGCCTCAAACCGGGATTTCTCTCTGCTGACAGACCGGGAGAGGCCTGAGACTCACAAAAGTGCCAAGATGACTCTTCAGCAGAGAGGAGGGGGTGGGAAATCTAGGCCCAAGCATCCTGACAGATCAATTTAGAATTCAGCAGGGACCTGAGATTCTTCTTGGACACAACACAAACAGCAAAGGTCCAACCTGACAGGACATCAGGGGAGGCTGTTGTTGTTGTTGTGTGTGTGTGTGTGTGTGTGTGTGTGTGTGTGTGTGTGTGTGTCTTGTACAATTTCAGTCTGTCCTCTCTTACCTCCCGTCTTTCATTAGTTCCTTCTACTTTCTGCAAAAGTCCTAAAAAAGTCCTCCAGAATTTGTTCTCTGATGCATTTAAAGGAAATCCATTCTACTGCATGGCAGAATTATGGCATAAAAACAAGAGAGGGGAAGAAATCAGTTAATTTTTTTTAAAATTTGCTGAGTTACTTAACATTTTTATTTATTTATTTTTTTTATATTTTTTTTATAAAGGAACCCTATTAGCATTATTTAACAGTGTATTATATTACTTATATTAAGTCACATTTAAAATGCATCAGATACCAAAATCTCAAACCAAGTGGAATTTAATATAAACTTTAAAAAATAGTACAAACAAATGAAAGGAGTGAAATTATCTCCTGATGAAATTAATTAATCGTGAAGCCAAAACTCAGGAACTCTCGCAAAACAGATGCCATGCAATAAAACCATAAAACTAATCTGGGGAAGAGATCTCCAAAGAGAGCAAACAACACCTCTCTCCTTGCTCATTTACGAACACCCTCTTGCCCTCTCTGCCTCTGACTCTTTTCCCCCAAAAGGCTTCACTCAAAGTTCATTAAGAATAGATTCCACGTATCATATATCTTGTGAACCCATTGTTTTTCCCCTCCATATTTGGTATCATTTTAAAGGTCTCTGTGCGATTGGTAAAATGATCTCAATTTCACAGTAGTCACTGGTATTCTGAGAAATACTGAAAACTTTTGTAGATTTGTGTTCTGCTGCTGAGGGGTGTGTCCCCCTTTAGGGGTCTGTGAGAATGTTAATCTTATCTCCAGCTAGGTGCAGCCTGGAGCACAAGAGCCCAACAAACCAAAAGGTCTTTTATGTTTTTACAACTGATTTGAAGATTTCTTTGTTTTTCTTATTTGGGTATATAAGGGAAGTAACAAAACACTACTTTGGAATTCTGTAGTCAGAAAACCCCACACAGCACATGTGAGACTCTGGAGCTTTGCACTAGAACTCACATACTGCTGTGTGTCTCTATGCTGTCAGGTATGCAATCCATTTTATTAAAAAATGTAATTGTGTTAAACACATTGTGCCCATAGAGCACACTGTATAGTTGTAGTTGCACATAGACTAGTTAAGTTTATTCTCTAAACCACCTGATTGCTTTGCTGTAAGTGTTGTTTGAAATGCTTAGGTAAAAGGTTGTAGATGCTCTGCATTTAGACCATGTGTCTTGTGTTAAATTAGGATAACTGTTACATGTGTGACTATGTTAAATTTGTTTGTCTCCTGCGTGGAACACTTGGCTATTTTCCATATGGCTACAGTTAAACCACGTACAGGAGCTGGGTTGCCATGTGGCCACAATGTGATTCACAATTGCATTATTTTTTCTAAATTGGCTTCTAATTGTTTCATTATGTAATTGGCATGATACCACTTTACCTGACTAATAATAAATTGTTATATTTGATTTATTCTGATCTCTTCTGATTTTTTTTTTTTTTTTTTTTTTTTTTTCTAGTAGATTAATATGTAGTGGTATTTCCACAAATCTGTGTTCCAGGATAAATCATACGGAAGTACCAATGAATGAAGCGGGGGCTCATCATTAGGGATCTTCTGATTTCTGTCTGTCACTGGCTTAACAAGTTACAGTTTTCGTGATTATAGGAAAAAATACACTTTTTGTTATTTGCTAGCAGGGTGCAGTACTTAAAGGTATTATAATCACCCTTTATCCTCTGAGTAAGTTACAGAACTCTTGGTTTGATATTTTGTATCTAAGACTAATAGATTCATCCATTTTTAACTGTGCCTTAAAATATTTATGTGGTTTATGAATTTTATTATTTATTATTTACACTTTACTAGGTTAGACTAGATTTAAATCATGCCCCAAAACAAATAAATTAGTAACTTATTAACAATTCAAATGTGGAACATTTAAGCAATTCAAAGGATCGTGTGTTGGTTTATTTTTAGCTCTCAGTCAGACTTAGTACTGAACAATGCTTAGAAAGCGTTTTGAATAATTCAGGCTCGATATACTGGCACAAGCTGTAATTCTCTAAAGCAGGTTAGGGAATGCTGATGCTTAGAACACCCCCCAAATATCCCCTCCACCTCCTCATCTATAAAGCTTTATAAAAGCTTAAGGCAAAAGAGTGTCAATGCAAACCTTGACAAAAGCACAGAAGTGTCCTTGAGCATTGGTAGAGAGATAGAGAGTCTGAGACTTGTGACATGTACATTCTATCAATTTATGATATACTTAAAGACTCTTGCAAAAAAAAAAAAAAATTAAATAAATATACTTACTAAAAGTAATGACTCATTAAAAGCAGGTTTAGGGGTAATGCATTACAAGTAATGCAAGTTACGTAATCAGATTACTTTTTTCAAGTAACTATTAAGTAACAGATTACTTTTTAATTTACAAGAAGATATCTGTGTTACTTTTCCAAATAAGTAACACCAGTTACTTTGTTTTCCTGTTTGTTGACTGACAGATTTCCTGTTTTCATGTTGAGAGAAATCGGGAGTAAGTGCAGAGACATTGTGTGCGCTATGTGTACACGATGGTTACTATAGTTCTAGACTAAATGTGAAAATGCATTTACTCATCTCACTTGCACAAAAACAGAATCAGTATTCCTCAAACCCCAAACCTGAAATAATTAAATATGTTAAATAAATATATTTTATGTATTTAATCCCATTTTATTAACATGTCTTTGCTACTTACCTTTGATGATCCAATTTAACCGTCCTAATAAACAAAAATGACTTTAGATGAACATTTGTTTCTTTTTTCTTTTTTTTTTCTTTTTTTTTAAATTTCTGAAGAGTGTTGAACTTTCTTCCCCTTCATCCTATTCTTCATACAATCTAGAATGGCAGCATAACTGAAAGGTTTGAGCTGCGCTATCCTGTACAAATGTGAATTTACATTTCCTTCAGCCTGAGACTTATTTATTTCACTTTTGGTGTGAAAGGGCTTTTTACATTTGCCAAATATATATATATATTTTTTATATAGTAAAACAAACAAGCAAGACCAGCCCAGATTTTACAAAGTAACGAAAAAGTAACATAACACATTACTTTCCATAAACAGTAGGCTACCTTCCCAGATAGCATAATCGGCCCAAGCTCGGCTGCCCCGCGGCGTCCTCGGCTCAGACTCGGCATCGGTGAGTGTTATCCGGGCCGAGTGTGGCCCGCAGCTCGCTCTCGCGCATGTGATATAATAATAATAATAATAATAATAATAATAATAATAATAATAATAATAATAATAATAATAATAATAATAATAATAATAATAATAATAAATAATAATAATATAGCAATAATTATCATAAAACTTTTTTAAACTTGACTTAAGACCTTTACAGTATTTTATAAAGTTAACTACACGTTTAATGTCGTGAATTTGTCAAAAACAAAATATCTGCGATAAACTGAAAAAAAAAAAAAACATATTAAATGTGTTTTATAGGACAGAACATTCTCTAATATTTATAACAATAGCAAATATATACTGTATATGCATCAGCAGTGTTGGGAAGGTTACTTTGGAAATGTAATAGGTTACAGATTACAAGATACCCTATTTAAAATGTAATAAGTAGTGTAACTATTTCAATTAATTTATTAAAGTAATGTAACTGAATACATTTGATTACTTTTCTAAATTTCTAATGTTTTTAACTGTTAATCATTTTCAAATATGTAAACTAGGGAGGGTAAACTTTACAGTAGTTCTCAACACTGATTACTGTCAAACTTTCCAAATCCTTCATCACTTGAATTAAGATTATAATAATTTAATTTTTAAAGCACAGCCACCACTAAATCAGACTTTAACACCTCTTTTCACTTTGTGATCGTTCTGAGGTTAAATGCAGATTTAAAATCATAACAAGAAATAGTTTAATAGCTATCATACTGTCTTTAAAATCAAATCCTTGCATAGTTATGACAGGAAACACTGGCATCTAACAATGCCTTGTAAAAAACAGTTAATCTTAAAAAGTAAAGCATGTACATAATCCCAAATAGGAAATAAAACAGTTATCGAATAAGCAAGTCTGTGTCCTAAACACCTGAAATATTGTCTCATATTTTAAAGCAGTTAATGCAATTTATGAAAGAAATCAATTAAACATATATGTGGATGTGTGTGGGAAAAAAAAAAAAAAAGTTCTAACCTCCTTTGTAATTGTTAACATTTTCATAAGTAACTGTAATTTAATTACACATTTTTTTCAACAGTAACTGTAGCTGATTACAATTACATTTATTTTGTAATTAAATTACGTAATTTAGTTTCATGTAACTAGTTACTCCCCAACACTGTGCATCAGTATGTCTGAGATCATCTGCAATAGCTCTGTCCTGCTTTTACAGCTGCTAAATGTAAGCAGACTGTACATATACAGATGTTTACATCTGCCCAAACACACATGACTACAACACAAACACAGCATTATGGTTCATCACTTTTGTTACTACTTTAATTTCTTCTTTACTCAGTATGTAGAGACACAAAGAAGTAACTGATTATTTCTCTTAACATGCTACAAATTTCTTTTAATAATGCTGAACGCTGAAGGACTGAGACATCTGTGAACACCGAGCAGTGGTTGGAGTCCAAGACAGTGGACAGCCATCACCAACTACAAGACACCATCCCCCAGCACTGAGGCCAATCAACAACTTGCTGAAGACCTGAATGAGTTTTACTGTAGATTTGAAACTCCCAGTCTAACACCCTACACCCACTCCGAACATCTCTCCACATAACCATTAACACCTCCAGCAACCCCCCTCTCCCCCATTCCTGCACTTCAGTTCAGTGAAGATGATGTGCGCCAGGTCTTCAGAAAGAACAAGAGAAGAAAGGCACCAGGCCCAGACGGTGTTACACCAGCCTGTCTGAAAACCTGTGCTGACCAGCTGGCCCCCATCTTCACACAGATCTTCAACGGATCACTGGAGCTGTGCAAAGTCCCTACCTGCTTCAAACACTCCACCATCATCCCCGTCCCAAAGAAACCCAAGATAACAGGACTTAATGACTACAGACCTGTTGCTTTAACGTCTGTGGTCATGAAGTCTTTTGAGAGGTTGGTGTTGGCTTATATGAAGGGCATCACTGGACCCTTACTGGACCCTTACTGGACCCCCTGCATTTTGCTTACCGAGCAAACAGGTCCGTGGATGATGCAGTCAACATGGGACTGCACTTCATCCTTCAACATCTGGACAGACAAGGGACTTATGTGAGGATCCTGTTCGTGGACTTTAGCTCCGCTTTCAATACCATCATCCCAACACTCCTCCAGACCAAGCTAAGCCAGCTCTCTGTCCCTAGCTCTATCTGTCAACGGATCGCCAGCTTTCTGACAGATAGGCAACAGCTAGTGAGAATTGGTAAATTCACATCCAACTCCTGCACCATCATCACTGGTGCCCCTCAGGGCTGCGTTCTCTCCCCACTGTTCTTCTCCCTGTACACCAACGACTGCACCTCTAAAGACCCCTCTGTCAAGCTCCTGAAGTTTGCGGACGACACTACAGTCATCGGTCTCATCCAGGACGGCGACGAGTCTGCTTACAGACAGGAGGTTAAAGAGCTGGCTATCTGGTGCAGTTATAACAACCTGGAGCTCAACACGCTGGAGATGATCGTGGACTTCAGGATAAACCCCCCTGCACTTCACCCACTCACCATCATGAAAAGCACTGTGGCTGCAGTGGAGACCTTCAGGTTCCTGGGCACCATCATCTCTCAGGACCTGAAGTGGGACACTCACATAGACTCCATTGCTAAAAAGGCCCAACAAAGGTTGTACTTCCTTCGTCAGCTGAGGAAATTCAACCTGCCACAGGAGTTGCTCACACAGTTCTACTCAGCCGTCATTGAGTCTGTCCTGTGTACTTCAATAACTGTCTGGTTTGGCTCAGCTACAAAATAAGAAATCAAAAGACTACAGAGGATAGTTCGGTCTGCTGAAAGGATTATTGGTACTCCCCTGCCCACCCTCCAAGAACTGTATACATCCAGAGTAAGGAAAAGGGCTCAGATAATCACTCTGGATCCCTCACATCCATGCCATCTCCTTTTTGAACTTTTGCCATCTGGTCGGCGCTACAGAGCACCGAATACCAGGACAGTCAGGCACAAGAACATGAATTTTCTTTCCCCAGGCAATCTACCTCATGAACAGTTAAAGGTGCCCATAGAATGGAAAATTGCATTTACCTTGGCATAGTTGAATTATCACAGCTCTGTACATGGAAATGACATACCGTGAGTCTCAAACACCAATGTTTCCTACTTCTTATGTAAATCTCGTGAATCCAAAAGACCACTGAAAAATAGGCGAATCAGAACATAACACCGACTGTGACGCAACAGTCGAGACCACTATGCCCCCAACATTTGCACATACCCGCCCATATTCTAGGCCAGCCGAGCCTGCACAGCCGAATCATCAGTTCTGCAGGTAGGTATTTTGAAGAAACAAGCGAGGACAATAGCGAAAATGGCTGTGCATGGATTATGAAGTGCAGGGATGTGTTGGTGTCTGTATTCAGAAAGGCACGAAAAACAAATAACGCGTTCTAATAGAATAACGCGAGCCACTAGAGACATGGTTAGCTGTTTGCTAGCGATAGTCTGTTACAGTACACAAGATTTCACTTACTACATAAATAGAGCAAGGAGAGATGACTGATAGGATGATGGTGATTGATTTACAGATCCCGAGAATCACCGACAAGCATGTGATCTTGTAAAATGTGTGGTAAGTAGCTACTGCCGCTGTAGTTTACATAGAGCACGAACGATCGCAAAAGTGAAAGTAAATGCAATCGTGCATTCAAAGCGGCTCCCTTATGCCCGCGATTTATATACAGTATAATTAACCAACGATATAACTACAAGAGAACGTATTTAAATATATATTTTCCTCCATGTATTTTCTTCCTGCTGTGTGAGCCGCACCGTGAAACAGCCAATCAGAGCAGAGCCGCACTGTGAAACAGCCAATCAGAGCAGAGCTCAACATTATTATTCATGACCCTTGCAAATAAGGTAATGACAGAGCATTTCATTCTAGGGGCAAATCCAAGGGTTGTAAATGGACATGTAAAACCGTTTCTGGAGAATTTTTGCCCTTACCTAAGCCACATACCTTCTTTGTAGATATCAGAGAACAATTTAAAATATTGTATCAATGCATTATATGGCACCTTTAAATGTTCTCCCACTGTGCAATAAAAATATGTGCAATAACCTCATTTATTTATCACTCTACATTCTAGTATATCTAGCAGACCTGTACATACAATTTATTATTATTATTCTAATATATATATATATATATATATATATATATATATATATATATATATGTGTGTGTGTGTGTGTGTGTGTGTAATATATATATATATATATATATATATATATATATATATGTGTGTGTGTGTGTGTGTGTGTGTATGTGTATATTATTCACATCTTATTTTTATTGTCTGTGTGTTGTTGTTGCTTCTGAGTACTGGAAGCTGTGACACTAAAACAAATTCCTTGTATGTGCAAACATACTTGGCAATAAAGCTCTTTCTGATTCTGTTTCTGATCATCTTTGTTATACTTCTCTGACTGGACTAGCAAGGAGCATTAGAGCCAATGAGAAAGCAAGTTCAAGTAAAATGTCTGCACTGACCATTTCACCATCTTATTTCCTCAATAACTGGGGGGAATATTAACTGAAGAGACCTACTGATCAACAGCAAGCATTGAATCTTGTGAATGTGTATTTTTCAAGCATTTTATTGCAGCATTCACTGATATTTTTCTGCGTAGCAATGACTGGTGAAAAGTGTTTATTAATTTATTTCAATGTATAGTTAACCAGAATTATGTCATTTATATTTTAACAAACCTTTGACTTAAAGAAGATACTTAGAACAATGCTGGTAATCAAAACCAACAAGTTTGTCAGATATGGATAATATGAAAGGGAGTAAATTATTTTAATTTTTGGGTGAACTCTCTTTAATTAGCATGCTACTCACTAAATATTAATCATGCTGGGCACAGCCACTTATTTTGCTGTCACTGCAGTTAGTGCAGTAAATAGTCTGTCAAACAACAGATACATTGCTACAATATATTTAATGTAGTTCACTTTAGCGCATTACGTTAGACCTTTACTAATAGATACTTTAAGATTAAGAAGTGGAAAGACATGTTACACCACAACAACCATAAATCCTGAGCGATTTGAAAATGGGCAACAACCAAGAAAAAGTACTCATTGTTTTACTCAAAAATGATCCATGGTAATAGTTGTAAATGATAATTAAAACAGTACACAATGTTTAATTTCAAAACTTTGCCATTTACCAATGTGTTGTTCAAAACACTAAGTTTTGATATCTCATTACAATAAGGTATCATTAGTTAAATGTTGAAATTAACATTAAATAATGAGTAATACATTTGTTACAATATGTATTAATCTTTGTTGCTGTTAAAAAAACAACAACTGTTCTTTGTTAGTTCATATTAGCTCAGATCCATTACATAATGCTAACAGACAACTTTTGTTTTTAATAATGTATTAGTAAATTTTGAAATGTGTTTATATATTAACAGTTAACTAAGGTTAATATTAAGTATTTGCCATTGTTAGTTCATATTAGGTAACTAACGTTAACAAATGAAACCTTATTGTAAATCGTAAAGTGTTACATGAGTGTTTAATGTTTATACTTGTTAAATTTTAGAATCCAAGTACTATATATAAATGCAAGTGTAATTTTGCGAAATGTTATGTTTTATATAGGCCTACATTTTCTGTATACATCATCTGTTTTTTATTTATTTATTTATTGGCTGTAATTGCATAGTTTTATAAATAAATTGTGTAAATAAATTTTCCTCATGCCAACTTAATCAAGTGAGATCTTTACTTTAAAATTGTGTTCTTCATAATGAGATGTTTATATCTATATAATTAAATTGAAAGTAAACATTTTATTTTAAATGAAAGATAAGTGAACAGTACAGTAGATATTAAAAAATGAACTTGGGCCACGTCCGGCGCTGTACTTCAGTGTCGGGCCGATTCCGGCTCGGATGCGGCTGCCGCATCTGGCCCGAGTTCATGGGACATGGGAGAAAAAAACAGAAACTATTTGCCTTACTAGAAGTGTACCCTACTCATATTTTAAGGTACAACACTTATATACAGTTGCTTTAAATGCTCAAGCTCTAAATTCAAGTGGATTCTGATTGGCTGTCCATGTTTTTATTGTTTATCAGCTGGAAAAATATTGTTCCAAAAGTGATTCCAACAATGTCATTCCTCTGTTTCATTATCATTACAGTTGTCATATAAATTTCCCTATTCTTGAAAAATTATTAAAACTTTATCGTGTTATTTATTGTCCTTGGTGTGAACGGGCCTTAACTTGGGTAAAGTGCCCTGTAATTGTTCAAACTCGCAGTCATCTGGGTATAAGGTCATTTGCACTGGGCCTTCAGACATCAACCCATCAGACATCCGCTTATGATGTAGGCACCATGCCTGGCCATCAGGGTCTCATTAGACTGCCAGACATGAGCCCATGTAAATATACTGGCATAATAACCAAAACAATTCACGGCATCTGCGATAGAGTTCAAACATGTCAAACCATTGGTGTAGACTGAGGCATCCAAAAGCCTGTCTGATCTGAGATGCTGTCATCAGCCGTCAGTCAGGGATTTCTGGCAAAGTCATCAGAATCACAAAGTCACAGTCAGCAAGAACAGCTGCCAAAACAACAGCGAAAACAACACAGACACTTTTGTTCATCCAAGACATGCATGAAGTTCCCACAATAAAGATTCATTTGGTACTAGACACAGAGAAAAAGAAAGGCAGTATTTTTTTATGTATTTATTTTTTTTTCTCTCTGGAAAAATTAGTTCCGCTGAGGATGGCTTAGTTAAAGAGAAACCAAATACAAACCCAAAGGTTGTGGATTCCAAGGCCAGACGGGGCAATTCATAAGCTACCACCACTGTGTCCTTGAACGGGGCTCTTAATCCTGGGTTGCCCCAGGTGAATCCTTCTAAGAAAGACTGTTCTGTTGTTCTTTCTTCTTAGAGGAAGAATACTAACAAGATCTTCACATCTGAAGAAAGAGTGTTGCAAGAGTGCATGGTTGCTAGAGTGTTTTTTTTTTGGTGTTGCTAAGGTCTTCTGAGTGAATTCTTGGGTGTTGCTAGGCGGTTCTGGTGGTTGCTATAATGTTGCTAGGTGGTTGTTAAGGTGTTCTGAGTGGTTGGTAGGGTGTTTGTGTTCTAGTCACTGCTGCATGGGTTCTGAGTAGTTTCTAGGTGGTTGCTAGAGTGTCTTTTAATGTTGCTAAGGTCTTCTGAGTGAATTCTTGGGTGTTGCTAGGCAGTTCTTGTGGTTGCTATACTGTTGCTAGGTGGTTGATAAGGTGTTCAGAGTGGTTTGTAGGGTGCTGGTGTTCTAGTCACTGTTGCATGGGTTGTGAGTGGTTCCTAGGTGGTTGCTAGAATGTATTTTGGTGTTGATAAGGCCTTCTGAGTGGTTTCTAGGCAGTTTTGTTGGTTGCTATAATGTTGCTAGGTGGTTGTTAAGGTTTTCTGAGTGGTTTGTAGGATGGTGGTCTGTTAGTCTTTGCTGCATGGGTTGTGAGTGGTTTTTATATGGCTGCTAGATTGTTCGTTTGATGTTCCTAAAGTCTTCTGAATGGTTTCTTGAGTGTTGTTATTCTGGTGAATGCTATAGTATTGCTAGGTGGTTGCTTGTGTTTTGAGTGTTTTGGGCTCTGCTAGGCAGTTCGAGTGGATGGTATATGATGCTAGGGGGCTGCTAAAGTGAGTGGTTTTGGGGTGTTGCTAGGGCATTCTGGTTGATGTTATAATGTTGATGGGTGGTTGTTTAGATGTTTAGATTGGTTTCTAGGGTCTTGGTCGCAATAAAGTGTTGCTAAGTGGTTGTTCAGTTATTATGATTGGTTTATAGGTGTTTGCTTGGGTTTCCTCTGGTGCTGATTAGTTTTTCTGAGTGGTTTCTTGGGTGTTGTTAGGCTGTTCTGGTTGATGCTCTAGTGTTGCTAAGTGACTGCAAAGGTGTTCCCACAGGTTGTTCAGCCATTGTTGATTGGTTGCTAAGAAGATCTTTTTTGAGATGCTTTGAGGTGTTTTTTTGGGAGTATTTCATGGTCGTTGAGAACCT
This sequence comes from Spinibarbus caldwelli, assembly GCA_039654775.1. Lineage (NCBI taxonomy): Eukaryota > Metazoa > Chordata > Actinopteri > Cypriniformes > Cyprinidae > Spinibarbus > Spinibarbus caldwelli. The sequence continues at coordinate 8,154,853 of CM077241.1, read as the reverse complement.
CAGAGACATGTTGGTTTGTTAGATGATTTCTACGGCATTGCTACGGTGTTCTGGTGGGTTTTATCCACCTTATTTTTTTTCCGTTAGAGTGGGCGCGGCCATTTGTAAATTGAATGTGTCTGACTTCCGGTGTCATGCACTTCCAGCTATTTTTAGCTGTAAAAAATAGCCCGTTTTGCTGCTTAATATTGCAAATTGCTGTGTCTTACCATATTATTTTAATGTATTATCTTAATTATGAACACACTGCTTTGTAGTGCAAGCAGTTTTACCATTTACTGCACGTTGTTATTCTTCTCGTTATTTCTCTACGGCGGCTAATGAACCGGAAGTCTCGCACATTCACTGAAAACGGCTTACTTCTGCATTGAAGAATAAGGTGGATACTGTTACTAAATGGATCCTGAGGTCTTCTGAGAGGTTGCTATGAAATTGCTAGAGTACTCTGGTGATGGCTATAGTGTTGACAGGTGGTTGCTACGGTGTTATGAATGACTGCTAGGGTGTTTGATTACTGCAGCTAAAGGAGCCCAAACTCAAATATTGCCATGTTCTGATCCCTAGATATTCATATGGTCGTTACAATCAAACACCTTACAGCAATTTGCCACTTATTAAAAACTGCTGTTTTAGATCATTTTCTTTGAACTGGCTTTCGCTGCAACAAACAGTTGCCAACTCTTCCTGGTGAAATCTAGTTAGAATCCCACAAATCTCATTGGAGCACAATGGCTGGGCCTTAAGTCACCTGCCAAAACACTGGTACAAGCCCAAGGGGATTAGAATGTCTTGCAGAGGCTTAAGCCCATGGGCCCTTTCCAGCTCACGCCATCCTCCAACACCAGGGCCTTCATTCAAAGTACATCCCTTTAAGACTCCATCTTTTCACAGTGGGGTAAGATAATCTTCCTGTATAAGATGCAGGGATCAAAGGTATTACCTCTTTTAGGGGACTCTGAGATGACATTGAAGCTCTCGTCAAGTCTTCCTTGAAATCCTTGATATTGTTCAGGATTGTGTTCATTAGACAAGATGCACCTAAGCCTCTTAAAAGTGCTGAGGATCTCTAGAAAAGCTGGATTTACCACACAAGTGTAAACCAGTTAAAGACACCTATATAGGATAATCCAGCAAGCACATTGAATAATTTCAAAGGCACATTCAGTAATTTTGTAATTGAATGATTATGATAAAATGCTTCAATTTTAATTGCACTTGTTTATATATTTATTTATTATTATTAATATTATTTGTGCACAATAAAATGTGCTACTGCCATAATTCATTATTCGGGAAAAACACTTTGGATTTTCGACTGTTTGGGTTTTATCTCAGACAGTCACTTTACCTGCTAACCAATAATCTACTTATGTAATTATCTTTTAGCTAGTGATAAGCATGATATAGGCTGACTCAGGAATATTAATAAGGCATAACATTTATTTCAGAAATCTCTTTCTGAGAATGGATCAGAGTCTGGGTAAGAATGTGATTAACTCAGTTAAATAACACTTACACTTAGTTTTATGAACAATTTTTACACATTACATTTCATTGTGCTATTCATGCTTCTTGGGACAAATTTGAGTGCTTTATTAATATGTTTTCAACAATGTCACATTTGTGAATCTTTTTAAATAAGTCTACTTAGAAAAACTATGTTTGAGTGGCTAAGGACAGAAAGCAAATGTAAGCAGGTGACATGAGGTGTCAGCATTTCAAAAGCAACAGTTCAGTAGAAAACAGAAAGGATACGCATCTGCTATGATACTGAATGAACAGGAAACCACTCTAGAGACAAGGTTGAATTCAAAATAGCATACTAGTATAATACTCTATTGTTTCTTGATGCATGCTAGGAGGTTTCTCAGTTGCAGTTGCAATGATTTGTCTTTTTTTTTTTTTTTTGTTCTGTTTTCCCATATAATTTTTGCTCTGGAAATGGCTTTCCACCTCAAATGCACATCACAGGAATGTACAACAGAATTACCCCTCTTTCAGAGGCATTGGGAGAGGCGGGTTAATTTCCATAAAGCCTGACATATTAAATCCCCTCAAGTTCCTGCAAGTCCCTTGTGACAGCAATTCTCCTGGGAGACTTCCTGTTTGTGTTGTAATTACACTGCAGTGGATAGCTGGAATATCATAGTGACTGAGTGTCTGAACAAATGAACAACTGCACAAATGGAACGGCGGCGCTGCGAGAGCTTCCTTTTGCTCCGTATCTCCCAGCATCTCTAAAGGGAGACCTGGAGGAGCGGTCATCATTCAGTCCCGCTGCAGCTGTTCAAGCCTGTCTTGCTGCTCACCCTGTTTTCTCTCTAATCCTCTGCACATGCCGTCATAATACAGCGGGTCATGTGATTCCCTCTCACTCTGCCTGCATTATCTACAATAAATGGGAAATGAAAGGGACTCATCTGCATTAGAACATCATACGCTCATTAAAAACCACTTATCATACTCCTAATACTATCAGAGGTTTCACGGTGCTTGTTCATTTGTAATTGCTTTAATCAAAATATCTGTAACCATGACCTGAAGCCTTCATAATTGATCCATTCTACTGCATGTCCTTTCTAAAGACCTAGTTCACTATAAAAAAAAAAAGAAAAAAAAAGAAAATTCTGTCATCATTTACTTACCCTCATTTTGTTTCAAAACCTGTATGACCTGTATGATAGGGTTGGGTACCAAAACCAGGTGCCAATTTAGCACCAGAATCGTAAAGAACCCAAACGATACCCAACCCTACTGTATGATCTGTTTTTTGTTCATATAGAGTGAAGGTCTAGTGCTGTTTTGGGCCCCATTGACTTTTCATTGTATGGACAAACACAAGATAAACTTTCTTCAAAATACCTAATTTTTGTTTAGAACTACATGACAGTGTGAAAATGATTTTGGGCGAACCCAGTAAACAGGGAACTTCTCTGAACTTTGGCACAAAAACTTTGTTCTTGCAACATTCATCAAACATTTTTCTGAAACATTTATTTGGATGTTTGTCAGATTTTTTTATTTGTTTAGGTTACTAATTACTACTCGATTCAGAATATTCAGAGAACATTCAAAACTAACACTCCTATAATGTTTTTGCTAACTTTTTACAATATATTTAAAAAACATTCAGAACATTCAGAGAACATTCAGATGATTAACGTTTAATTTTTTTCATAACTTAATGGGAACATTAGTAAAATGCTCTTGCAAGGTTCTAAGTTACATTAGAACAAATCTTCTAGTAATGTCAATAGAATGTTTGAGAGTTATCTGTAGTTTAATAAAATTATCAAAAGATTAGCAGAAAAATGTTATCCATGGAAAATTTCTCCGAAATGTTTTTGTCACAGCCAGCAGCTGAATTGCCCTTGACAGCCACCAGAGGGCATTTCTCCCAGATCATTGCTTCTTGCATTGAACTTCAAGTCCCAACACCCTTTGCCTGGACTATCAAGTCTCATTGCCTCCAGTTGTGTGTGATTTATCTCACCTGTATATATACTTAGCTAACTAAGCTTTGGAATGTGGAGGAATTGCGCTATGCTTGCTGGTGACTGGTCTGGGTTCACCTTGCGTGATGCTTTTTGCTCTTTTGTTTCATGTGGGTTATGACTGTGGATTACTTTATTAAATGCTGCACTTGGATCTTTCATAGAGTCTGTGAGTGTTTCGTGACAGAATTCCTCCAGCAAAACAACAGATCCAGCAGCTAGGCTTGGATTATCAGCCTTGGACAATGAGCATTCAAATTCTTCCTCTGACTTCCAAGAAGGAGAGAAAGGCACGACTCCAGCACTGCGTCAACAGGGAATGGGGGTGGAGGCCTTGCTCAGACCTTTTGGGCCTTTGCGGTAGGAATGGAACTTTGTAACTCTGATTTAAAGAGGATCTTTAATGATTGCATAGATAACCCCTTGCCTCCTTGGGAGATGGAATGGCTTAAGACTCTCGACTTTTGGGATTTCATTGATTATCTCTGTTACTGCAATTTAGTAATATCATGTCGGTCTGAGCCCATTGCAGTGCCCCCGGAGATGCCTGAGCCTGCTCCAGTTGATACTGAGTCTTCACTATCCCAGTCTCACAAATGAAGGTCAAGGAGGAGGGCAGCAAGGTCTGCCCTGGTGGTCCCAAGTATGGTGGTCCTGGAGGACCTGACTCTGGTGGTCCTGAGTCTGGTGGTCCTGGAGGACCTGACTCCTGTGGTCCCAAGTTCAGCGGTCCTCTAGGACCCAACTCTGGTGGTCTCAGATTTCACTACAGAGCCGCCCAATCTCACGGCTGCTGCCATAATCAAGAAGGCCGTCTTTTCCATTAACCTCTTGGCTGTTCTGTGTGCCTGGGCCGCTTCAGTTCACTCAAGAATCCGTTCCAGTCCAGGAGTCCTCAGAGTCCACTGCCTTGTCATGGCCAAGGAGACCATTGCTGAACTGTCTGCCTGTCCTGTTACAGCCATCAAGGCTGTTACTAACCTCTCTGTGCTCTTCTTTGCAGTCCTGCCTGAGCTGCTAGGGGGTTTGTCTGCCTTGTCAGCTCTGCTGAGGTGGTCGTCAGCTCTACCTTTGCTGCCTGCCAAGCTCCTGGTTCCGCCCTGGTCGCCCGCCGGGGTTGCTGTTCGGCTGGAGCCTCGCTGGTCTGTCCCTCCGGCTCCGCCCTGGTCATCTGCTGGGATTCCTGTTTGGCCAGAGCCTCACTGGTTTGCTCTGCCGGCCCCAGCCTGGCCTCCTGCTCTGCCGGCCCCGCCCTGGCCTCCTGCTCTGCTTCTGTCTCCGGGCCCTCTTCCACTACATGGGCCTGGCCCACCATCACTCCCCCTGGTCCACCTCCATTCCACCTCCCTCCTGGACTTCTTTGACTTTTTATGGAGCGTCTGGAATCCGCTCCTTAAGTGGGGGGTTATGTCACAGCCAGCAGCTGAATTGCCCTTGACAGCCACCAGAAGGCATTTCTCCCAGATCATTGCTTTTTGCATTCAACTCCCAACATCCTTTGCCTGGACTATCAGGTCTCCTTGCCTCCAGCTGTGTGACTTTATCCATTTAGCTCACCTGTGTGTGTGTGTGTGTGTGTGTGTGTGTGTACTTGGCTAACTAAGCTTTGGATTGTGGAGGAATTGCTCTGTGTTTGCTGGTGACTGGTCTGGTTTCACCTTGTGTGATGCTTTTTGCTCTTGTTTCATGTGGATTTTGACTGGATTAGTTTATTTAAATGCTGCACTTGGATCTTTCATAGAGTCTGTGAGTTTCGTGACAGGTTTAGGTTGACGTCTTATATATTAATAATTATTATTATTATTATTTTTTTTTTTTTTTTGTTACTGCTTATTAGTTTCAGAATGTTCAGACAACGTTCACAAGTAATGTTCCCCAACTGTTTTCAATGTTCACATAAATTAAAAAAAAAAAAAAAAAAACATTGAAAAACTGGATGTTTTGAATTTTCAGAAATGACATTTTAACAACTTAATGAGAACATTAGCAAAATGTTCTGGCCAGGATCTCTCAGAGTTACGAACAAACACTCTGCGTTACCAGAATGTTCAATCAAAATTATCTGGGGTTTAATGTTCTCAATGTTAGCACAAAAACGTGGAATACTCATGGAACATTTTACTGAAGTGTTTTTTTTTAAATGTTGCTACTTTTTCAGAACATTTATAGAACTTCAAAAGTTTGCAGAACCTAAATGGGTAGATAACATTTAAATATTTGAACATTCAGAAACTTAATGGGAACCTTAGCAAAACATTCTTAGACCATTTGTGTTAGCTGGGAACCATTCTTTTAGGATGTGTGCTTTTAAGATTTCATGCAGAACATGGTCTTGATAGGGATATTTTCAGAGTGCTGCTTTTGAAAGGAATGATTTATAGAAAACCCTTACTTGTAATTATAAACAAATTTACCACTAAGACTTCTGTGCAACCTGACTATAGACATATGACAGGAGCTCCCAGATGAAGGTCTGCTTTGGTTTCAGCATTGGTGTCTGATTACCATGTTCCTGTGAGCTATTGTTATCCACAATGACCTTTCTGACCTCCATATGTAAAAATAGGAACCAGAGGTTTCAGTGTTCATAAACAATCCTGGCAGACACGCTGTAAAGAAAGCTCTTAAGAAGTCAACAAAAAGACTTAATGACTTAGTGTTGTTGCTGTCATGTTACCCAATCGTATTAGGCCTTGATCTGTCTCGTGCCCAAGCACACTTTATCACTGCGCCACCTGGATAGCTAGTCACTAGCTGTGGTGCCAAGAAAAGACTCAGCATGGGTTAATCCCGACTGAGCCTTGCTTCTTAGTGGATTTTTAATTAAGACGTCACAACCATTCACTCGTTACTTCCTGAATGGTTTCTCTTTTCTTAATGTAGGACTACAGGCTCTCCAAGATTATCCCAGGTTAACTGTCTCCCTTTGTTTAAGTTTGGATGCATATGCTCATGTGTGCTTTTGTTTGTGTGTTTGTATGGGATTTTCATCACATTACCATCGTAAGCCTTCAGAACAAGTCAAACATGTTTGATTAGAAAGATTGAACACACTCAGGGTCCACGTTTAAAAATATGAGACTCAGGGCAGTGGAATGAAAAAGCTTAATGAAAAGCGAAGCATTTCTTAAAGCTTTTAACTTGTTTTTAATATGCTGTGTCATGCTTTAAAAAAGGTGTACGATTTACTTTGAAACAATTGCCACTCAGAAATTGCTAGTACATTTCACCAAAAAAACAAAAAAAAACATTGGATTAAATGTGAAATTTTGGAGTAGAAAGACGACAATAGTATTTTTGTATATGTTATATTTATATAATTATATAATAATTAGATATATAAAATAATAGTAAAAAAATAGTACAAATAATAGTAAACAAAAAGATAATTAGAAAAAAAGTTTTTTTTTTTTTTTTGTTTTTTTTTTATCTGTTCTGTTGAAATTGAAATATTCTTTATTACTGTCCCACATATAAACTAAATTATTATCACTACACAAATCATTATTTAAACAAAATTAAGTGAAATAAACATATGAAAGTCATTGTTACAACAGAACAATAACACAAGTAATACCTTAAAACAATGTCATAGTCCAAGCACTAAGCATATATATGTATATTTAACAAATATAAAAAAGATTTTATTTAAAACTTTATTTTAAAATATTTATGTATTTATTACTTGATGATGGCAAAATCTATTTAATTAAATTAGAATATATTACTTATGTAACATACAGTCAAACCAAAATTTATTCAGACACCTTCAACATTTCTCACATTATCACAGTTTATTCACTATAGTTTAAAAAATGGTAATAAAATTTGACAAGAACTCAGAGTTAAACTGTGTCAGAACAAATTCATCTTAATAATCACAAATGAATTACAGTCAAACCAAAATTTATTCAGACACTGTTACGAACTGATCAAAACATGAAACAGGCGGATCCATCTGCAGGGTTTTATTCAAAGAAATGGTCAAAAACAAGCATGGGTCGATACACAGCAAACAGTCACAAATGAGGCAAGACAAAGAGTAATCCTTGGGCAAGCGTGGGTCTTCGATTGGCGAACAATATCCAACAGGGCAAGGCAGAAAGATAATCCAGGTATATGAGTGATAGTCCAAGCGAGGGGCAAACAGAGTCCGAACAGCAGGGCAAGGGTTAATCCAGAAAACACAGGCAAGAATCAAAATACGAAAACAGGCAAGGCAAGACTAAGAAAACTATGATAGGCTCCGTAAGGTAGCTATCAGCTAGGGTAGCGATATGTGCTTACAATACTCAGCGAACTAGATCAGGATCTGAGTGTTTTTATATGGTGTGTATAATAGCTCACAGGTGAGCTTGTGATTGGTGACAGCCGTGTGATCAATGCAATCAGCTGTGTGTGTGTGTCGTCAGTGCAATAGTTGATGAGAATTGTAGTCTGGGGTCATGTGACAGTCTGTGCAATGTGTGAGTCAATGTGATGGAGGAGTGACCTCTGGTGGCGAGCGAGCGAATGGAAGTCCATGGACCGGATTCGTGATAGAGCCCCCCCCCCCCCAAGGAGCGGCTTCCAGACGCTCCTAGCTTAATATACTCCAGGAGGGCGGTGGAGCGGATGCGGAACAGGTGGAGGGACGGAGGGCAAGGTCTGTGTGGAAGTGGAGAGGCTGGGGACTGAGGCAGAGCTGGCAGGACATAGGACCAAGGCGGAGCAGAAAACCAAAGTGACAGGGCAGAGCAGACGGGACAGGAGGCCCACCAGGGCAGAGCAGAAGATCTCCACGGCGGAGCAGAAGACCACCAGTCCTGAGCAGAAGACCACCAGACCTGAGCCGTAGACCACCACGGCGGAGCAGACGGAGCAGAAGACCACCAGACCTGAGCCGTAGACCACCACGGCGGAGCAGACAAAGTAGAAGACCACCACGGCGGAGCAGACGGGATTGTAAACCATGGCAGGGACTGGGACCTAGGGAACACTGAGACACACAGAGCATTTTTGTCCCCAAGAGCCAAGGCAGAGAAAACAAAAAGTTCATCAATAGCCTTTTCGGGCCGACAGTTCACACCCAGGCACATTAGCAGAGACTGGGCAGACAGACAGGTCAGACTCAGGTCCTTCAATTGTAACTGGAGAGACAGGCAGTTCACAAACATGTTCAATGACCGAACCTGGACAGGCAGACCGTTCGAATTCTGGCTTGCAGACTGAAACTGGACAAGCGGACAGTTCATAAACAAACGCATTGACTGTAATGGAATTAGTAGCTGGCCCAAAATTAGATAAGTTAACTGGCATCTCCTTGATAGTCAGTTCAACATCAGAATTATTGCCAATGATGGGTTGAGTTGACAATTAACAACTGAGCTCATTGACTGAAACTGGACTGGTATACATTTCATAACCAAAATCAGTAACTGAAACAGGATTGACAGTAAGTTCAGATACGTTACTTACAAGTGGACAGACAGATGGTTCAACATTAGATTTGACTGAATCTGGACTGACAGAAGGTTTGTTAACTGAAACCAGATAAGCAGATGATTCAAAACAGGGTGTATTGGCAGAGATAGAGTGAGCTGACTGTTCAAAACCAAAAGCATTGACTGGGACTGAACTGATACACAATTCATGGAGTGATACTGGGCAGTATGATGATACTAAATCAGAACTGTTGATGGAATCCGAACAGACTGGTGATTCAACATCAAGCCCCTTGAGGAAAACAGACTTCTGGGTTGATTATGGATAGACTGACAGTTTATAATCAGATTCATTAACAGCATTCACACAGACAAATAGTTCAGAATCAGACTCATTGATTGTGACCAGACGGTCAGACAGTTCACAATCAGCCTCCATGGCTGGTTCAGAACTGGATGAGAGATCAGAAATGGCCTTCTCGGCTGGTTCGGGACAAGGTGAGAGCTCTCGGCCTGTCCTGTCACAGCTCCATGACAGGACAGGGCGAGAGTTCATAACCAGCCCCCATGGCTGGGTCAGGACCTGACAAAGGTTCATAATTGGCCTCCATGGCCGGTTCAGAGCAAGGCAGAAGTTCACAGACGGCCTACATAGCCGTGACAGGGCAGAACGAGGATTCACAGACGGATACCACTGACACCTCTGGAGGTTCTGCAGCAGGTGCCGCCACCTCTGGAGGTTCTACAGCAGTACCATTAGGAAACAGGGAGATTTTATTACCAGGACAAGTACAGCGCTCATCCACGGTTCCTTCGACCGTAATATGACGGGCTGAGAGTGTATTGTTGGGCACCACCACCTCGTAGGGAGCTGAACCAAGCACCGCTGCTTCGAAAGGTTCTGCAGCATACACCGCCACCTCTGGAGAAACTGCAGCGGGCTCCAGGACAAGTACAGTGCTCATCCACAGTTCCTTCGACCGTAATATGATGGGCTGAGAGTGTATTTTTGGGCGCCACCACCTCGCAGGGAGCTGAACCAAGCACCGCTGCTTCGAAAGGTTCTGCAGCATATGCCGCCACCTCTGGAGAAACTGCAGCGGGCTCCATTGCTTCGGGGAACACAGTAGCGGGCGCCACTACCTCAAGAGGTTCTGCACCATCAGCCGCCACCTCAAGAGACACCATAGAGGACGCTGCCACCTCGGAAGGTTCTGAGGTGGTGTACGCAGCCCAACCACACTGAAAACCAATCCCCATCATGGGAAGCGCTTCCGACAGGGGAATCAGTTCAGGAACAGTAGAGCTGAAGTGAGTGGGTTTGGGGATACCAGCTGCGCTTGCAGACACCAGCGGTGCATGCCTCAGACTAGATACCAGACTAGGATGCCGAGGGACTGAACTTGAATATTTGGGTGTGGCATGACTAAGACTAAAAAAAAGGCATGACTAAGACTAAAAAAACTATGATAGGCTCCGTAAGGATAGCTAGGGTAGCGATATGTGCTTACAATACTCGGCAAACTAGATCAGGGTCTGAGTGTTTTTATATGGTGTGTGTAATAGCTCACAGGTGAGCGTGTGATTGGTGACAGCCATGTGATCAGTGCAATCAGCTGTGTGTGTGGAGCGTCAGTGCAATGGTTGATGGGAATTGTAGTCTGGGGTCATGTGACAGTCTGTGCAATGTGTGAGTCAATGTGATGGAGGAGTGACCTCTGGTGGCGAGCGAATGGAAGTCCATGGACCGGATTTGTGACAGACACCTTCAAAATTTCTCATTATCACAGTTTATTTGCTATAGTTTAGAAAATGGTAAAAAAAAAAAATGACAAGAACTCAGGAGTTAAACTGTGTCAGAACAAATTCATCTTGATAATGTCAGATAACTTAGATGGAAAGGTATGTAACAAAACAATGGTCAGGTCAGGTCAAAATGTCAAATCAAATTTTTGGTCCCAAATTTTCATCAATTTTACTGGTAGTCCACTGTATGAAGAATTTTTGGGTGTAATATGTCACAGTTTACTTTATTTTGCTATCCTCACTTACATAAATGAACTATAGTGTCCTGCACCCACTAGTAAAAAAAATTTAATAAAAAATTATATCTGGTGTCTGAATAATTTTTGGTTTGACTGTATATCCTGATTGGTGTGACATTTTGCCACTTTTATACTAAATGCTATTTTAAATACCTAAAATGGAGCAACTGAAACTCCTGAACATTTGATCTGATTGATGTTAAAGCAGCCACAGTACATACACAGTACATGTTTTATTGGACTACATTTCCAAGGTGGGATTAAATGAGGTGATATATTTTTGAACTGTTCTCACATTAGTTTTTTGTGAACAAGCAAGAAACACGGCTCAAACCATTCTTTATCTCAGAGGAAAACATAAAAAGTGAACTGACCAAATTTTCCTGTTTCTCTCT